>CM068384.1:92864817-93074353 GCA_034770075.1 Aralia elata | reverse complement strand
AAGGAGATCGAATTGGGGATGATGAAGGAGAAGCTATAAATTTCCACAAAAAGATCACTCAAAAGTTATTTATGAACTGGAAAAGGAATCCAACTGGGAATTTGAAATCAGCTCAGACAGTGAGAAGACTCAGAGTGAAGTAAGAAAGCCTTCTATGAAAAACATGTTTGTAGTTGTAGAAGAAACTGATGAGGTAGATCAAGAGGTGCTAGCTCTAACCAGGAAAAGCAAAAGGAAAAAGAGGGCAGTGTCCCAAACTGAAGAGGAACCTCAAGGGTCATCAAATGAAGGACCTACATCTTCGGTTGCTCAATCAAGGCCTTCTCTATCTACTGAAGCAGAAGAGAAGAAGAGAAAACAAATGGAATAAGCTTCTGGAGAAACACCACCAAGTTTAAAGGTGTATCATAAGAAGGGAAAATGCAGCTCTAAGCAAAGCCTTCCCATGATCGCTGAGAATCCTCACTCTATGATCATAGAGTTAAGAACAGAAGAAGCTGATGAAGATGTTGGTTAGCCTGACCCAATGGCCACTATTGCTGAACAATTGGCTGGGAAGGTTGCTGAACCCGATCCAAAGAAATTGAAGAAGAAGCTGATGACTTTAGCTCAAAAAGAGCTCAATGATGCAATGCTAAAGATCAAAGAAGAATAAATGAGACTGGCAAATCAAACCGTCGCTCCAACTGAGGGGGAGCAACAAGTAATAGATGAACGGAGAGGTGCTCATGCTGAGAGGAAGACACCTGATGTTCCTGAACCTGTCACTGCTCAGATTGAGGGGTAGCAATCTGAAGATTACTATGAAGGTCCGCCAATCCCTAAAGAACCTAGTATTCATGCTGAGAGAGGTAAAGAGACTGTGGAGTTCAGTGATGAAATGGAAGAAGAAAGGAAAGAGACAATGGTTGAACATGATGGGGCTGTGGAGATCAGTGATGATTCAAATGATGAAGACGAAGATGAAAGTCTAGAAATCACTGCTGAAGGTAGAAATGGACAGAGGCATTTCACCTATAACTGCCTATTTGCCTACTTACGAAGAATGCCATTTCATCAAGCACTAATACTCAATTCTTGGGATCACATGTTCTGGGCTTTCAAGACCTATCCAGCCATTTCAGTGCTTGCCCTAGAATTCCCCAACATTGGCACATTTGCTTAGAAGCTGTTGACCAACTATCCATTTCAGGTTAACGAGCAAAAGGTATATTTCATTCCCTCATCATTTAAGTTGAATCACTCTCCTTTGCCATATTACTATCATTTTGATGAGATACCTAGATGGAATGAGGTCATCATTAACCCAAGGAGTCCACTTTCAGTTACAGGGTCTCAAAACTCTGTCTCTAATGAACTAGATGCCCAACCATCTCCAGTCGTAGAGTCCCTAAACTCTATGACTGATGCTCAGCTCACCCTCCAAACACAAAACATAGAGTCAACCCACTCTACGATCAACTCTGCGATCGTAGAGTGTGCTAACCCTACAACCGTCAATCAAACTACTTCATCTCCCACACTTCAAACAGCTACCCAAAATATTCCCGCTAATATACCATCCTCATCCCATAATGAATACTTTGACCTGGTCATTGCTTTGGCAAATCTCCAAGATAGCATCAAGGAAGCATCTCCACATGAGATCAAGCAAATTCTTGAGCGTGTCAAACTCATTCCCACGATAGGAGAATTAGCTGATCTCACTGTCGGAATGGCTAAAGACATGGAGGAAAATGTTGAAGCAAATTCTCTTGCCCTCCATAGAAGATTCAATGAGCTTGTTGATGCTGCTAATGCTCACACCAACAATCTTCGTACTGAATTAACCAAAAGGTTGAAGGAAATCATCAAAGAATTAATGAACGGCATTGATAGAAGGGACAAATTATATCAAAAGGAAATTGCTGATCACAAATCCGCAATTATCTCCCTTCAGGAGACCCAGTCTGCTCAAAACAAGCTAGTAAATGAGAAACTCTTTGATTTGAGCACCTCCATCAAAAACTTTTAGCGCCTATCTCTCCAACAGATGGAAAGGACTGACAATGCTCTCGCCCTTATGCACTAGCAAAGTGAGAGAACTGAAGCTCAATTCGTTGAACAAAGAGCTAACAACACTCAATCTCGATCTCAAAATGCAAGAATTGGTGCAAGGTGTTGAGAAACTCTCCCAAGAGGTTCGAAGGTTAGATGCTGACATAAAGGGGGAGAAAACAAAAGGCAAAGAAAAGAGGGAATCAAGCAGCAGTAGGGGAAGAGAGCAACCATGGCAACCAAGGCAGCCTAGGCAGTCTAAATCATCAAATCTAACAGAAGAAGAGCCCATAAATGCCATTCCCATAAGAAGTGAAGTCCCTCAATCCTACAGAAGAATGCCTGATGTAACTCCAACAGGAGTTCATAAACCATCAGGTAATCCTAAAGTGTTAAATCGACACTTGCATGGGACTCACCCCTATGGTGAAGGAGAAAGTCATATGCCCTCTTCTGGCCTCAATCAAGAGCAGATTGAAGAATTTCAACAGATGACTGAGGAAGGCAGGGAAAACTAGAAGAAGAGTTGCATATGAAAGAGCCAATCCTCCAAGGACTAAGAGAGGCGCAAGAGGAAAAAGAAACTAAGGTTTTAAATCTTTTGTAATTTTCTCTTTCTCTTTATTGATGAAACTGCCACATAATGTAATATTCATTTTATCATCAATAAAATTCATGATGTCATCTAAAAATATAGTTGATCACTATACTATAAGGCATATTTACTCTTACATTAGAACTGATGATATGATTTAACTACTGGTTATGTCAACATCAAATAGGGGGAGATTATTAGGAATCATGGTTTAAATTTGATAGTGTGTTCTTATTGTATATATGTTATCAGTTGCTGAATTGTTAAGTCATTTTGGTATTTGTGTCATTCTGTGAATAGATGATTAGCAAATGTGTGAGGATGTTATTTGATGTATTGGTAAGTTATCAGATCTATAGCATAGTTTGTTAAGTGTTATAAAGTCCGTTACTGAAGGAGATGTACAAAGGACTTAGAATAGAAAAGATCAAACTTGTTAACGTTGATATTGTGTGCTGATCATAGAGTACTGCCATAATCTGAGTAAAGGATCGTAGAGATATCAGCCAACTTTGCAGAAGTCAAAGTATGCCATCGCAAGTTTTGCCAATACGAACATAGAGCTTGCCGTCGGTAGTATCCATAAAAGCTTCATCGGCAGTTCGTTGTGCTTCCTCGGCAGGACATAGAGGTTCCTCAGTAGGTCGTAGAGCTTCATCGACAGGTCGAAGAGCTCTTCCTCGACAGGTACGAAGAGATCTCTCTCGGACAGAACGTAGGGTTGTCTCTTTGTCTAAAGAATATTAAAAAAAAAAAAACCTCTCAGAATCATGGAGTAGTCTCAGCTAGTACTCACAAACCTGAATCAGCACCTCTGATGATGAAACATAAAGGCAAAGTGTGAATGCTATTCAGAATGATCAATGATAAAGTATGAAGAGCTCAGTGAAACTACATCAGGCATCAAACGACTGTAGAACTGCAACTCTACTAACACACTGTTGGACAAACTTCACCACTACTCAGCAAGATTGTAGAGTCAACACTCCAGACGAGCAACTCAGACCTGGAATGAATAATTCTAAGATGCCCATAATGATTAAACAGTAGAATAACCTGCCCAAGCCCAGTTGCTGAATATTAACAAAAAAAAAAAACAGTGAAGAGCAATCATCTATATTTTGCAGAGAATCCAAAGCACTATCCCTACCACCGATCTTGGTACAAAGTTAATGGAAGCTGATTCACCCCACTACTCTCAGTCAACAAGGAATAAACTATTCCAAAGCTCAGTAAAACATCTCAACGGAAAGATTAGATGCAGACGACCACATTTCAATAGAAAGATTTTTCAAACGCCATCTACATAGGGCAGATGGATTGAATTTATCCCATTAAGCAAGTACAACGAAAAGTAGATAATATTTGAAAAATCATCATTTCTACAATCCAAAGGGAAACATCTGGCTTCGCTGCTGAGTTTATCAAACCATATGCTTCAAGTCAACTCAGTAGCAACAAAACATTCACTCTCTATCAAGCTGAAAGGGTCAGTAGGTGACCAACCCTAAGTCAAGTCCTGTTGGACTTGCTGAGTACCAAAAGGGTACAAGAGACTGCTAAGGTTGTTGGTCTTAGTTTACTAAGTTCCAAGGCTGTTGGCTTTGAAGAGTACGTTGTGTACTGGAGTTTCCAAGACTACGAGTCTTGAAGAAATCTTTGTGATTGCAGTTGTAACGATATCCTTAGTGATTTTGCTACTCGAGGAGTAGAAAACAGTGGAGTAATGAGTCTTGTGTGCTCTGAACCACTTAAAGCCTTTGCGCTATCTCTTTGCACTTCTTAACTGCCATAAATGCTATACACTCGTATTATCAATACTTTAGTATATCCTCTACTACCGGTATATTTCTACAAGGGGTATTTTAATATAAATCATAATTCCATTGTGCGTAGTTATTAACTAAACTTTAAAGTCATTCTTTTGAAAGCAAAAAAAAAAAGAAGAAAAAACATTCCAATAGAATCTATTCAACCCCTCTTCTAGGATATCTTTTGTGCCTCTGGAAACTAACTTGATGAATTAGGTCAAATAAAAAAAATTTGTCAAGCTACTTAGTGTGATATTCTGAACCCTAATAAGATTTGTAAATGTAAATTATGGGTTTGTGAAATGAAATTTCTTGTTCTGACTTGATATTATGTGATTGTGTATTTTATTAAACAATTAGGTCAAATAAATTTTTTTCGCCAAGCAGCTGTGTCGTGCTTAATCGGACAAAATGATTTGTCGTGCTTCCGGCGAATTCACCGAAAAGCGTCTCGGCAAATTATTTTTGTAAGCTGCTTTGTCGTGCTTCGACATTAATATAACATTATATTAACTGATAAAATTTTAAAATAAGTTAAATAGGGTTTAAAATGTTACGCGGAAATAGAAACCCTAAATTGAAAACCCTAATTAGTAATAATTGTTCAAATTGATCAATTAAAAACCTAATTATTGTACAATAATCTTAATTGATGTAATTAAGATTTAAATGATGAATCATAATATTAATTAATAGAATTATTAAGATTAAACTAAACCCTAAACGGAAGAATTAAAACCCTAATTATGAAATTGAAAACCCCTAAACCCTAATTAGAAACCATAAAACCCTAATTTGGTTCAATAACCCTAAATTATGAAATGTAAAAACCTTAATTATGATGTATAATCATAATTAGGGTATTACTAAACTTAAATTAACATTATAAACATAAATTAACAAAAATCTAATTTTAATTAGTAAGTAAAATAAATCAAAAATAAATTCCTAAGCCAATGAGAATTAAGTTAGGAGTGTGCAAGCTTGTGCTTGACACACTCCAGCACAAGTAGTGTGCCCAAGATCAGAGTTGAGTAGCACAAGTCCCAAGCCTAGATATATTTTGGAGGCAAAATTTGGAAAATAAAGCCTAGGAAACCCTAATTCAAGTCACTATAAATAGAATGAGATCTGATCATGCAAGCCTACGAAATTTCAAAGCTTATACACTTATATTACCAGCCTAAACAAACCCCAGCAACCACAAGTTCAGAATCAGAAGCTAGGAATCAAAACTTTGAAGATAAAGGTGCAAACCCTAATTTTATGTTTGATCTTCAAGCCTACAAAATTTTTGTGTTTTAGATGTTTAGGAATACTTGTTAATATGTTATTTAGTGATTTGGGCGGTTAAAACATGTTTACATAACCTCTAGATGTGAAAATCAAGCCAAAAATTCAAACTGTTCTTGGCAGTCAAGAACAGTCTGATAAGCCCTTTTTGTCAGATCTTTTGATCGGCTTAAAATGTTTGTTTGATGTGTTTTTAAAGCATGAATCAGTATTATGCCATGTTTTCTTTAAGACCCGACTTGTAGAGTGGATAAATTATCTCTAGGGTGAAAGTTATTAATGGTCAAAACCCATTGACCGACCATGATAAACTGTTTCTGGGTAACCCAGAAACATGAAGAACACACTGACAGTGTCTGACAAGACTTTTGATCAACCCAGAAATGGCCTAGATGAAATATTTTATGTAGTTTATTGGTTTAGAATTGTTGTATGCTATATAGACTTTAACCTTGAATCATTAAAACACATAAACAAACAATCAATCAAACGGATTTAGCAGTCAGTCAAAACTGCGTTGACCGTTATGACTGGATGAGTTTCTGGGTTACCCAGAAACTCAAGAACAGTCATGAACGGGGTGGTTTGACCATCAAATTTAAAGCATGATATGATATAATTTGAGATGAAATTCAACATGTCGTTATACCCTACCATGTTGACTATAACAACAAACAAAAATCAAGAACAAACATCAAACGATCTGAGATTAATTTGAGGTCAAATGTCACTGTTGGACATTGACCAAGTGTTTCTTCATGAAGAACACCTTTAGCGACGAAATTCATGCACAAACCCAGAAACTAAGAAAAATAAGCACACCGTCGCTAAAGCCCTTTTAGCGACGGATTTTCAATAAAAATAAAATAAAAATTAATTAAATAAATTATAAAATTAATATATAAATTATAAAATAATATATAAATTAATAAAATATTAAATAAATATTAAATAATTATTAATAATTAATAAATAAATCCGAAAATTCATTTTTAAATTATAAAAAATTATTTTTAATATTTTTATATATTCTGAATTATTATTTAATTTAATTAAATAATAAATAATAATTATGATAAATCATTTAATAATTGTTTTATGTATTTAAAAATGATATTAAATATATTAAATAATTATATTAATTTAATTATTTAAAATGAAATTAAAGGTAAATAAAATTATTGTATATAATAATTAAAATAAAAATATTAAATATTTAAATATTATTAATGATAAATAAATTATTTAAATAATATATTAAGTATTTTCAAATATCTTTAAATGATAATTAAAATCATTTAAATATTAAATTAAGTTTTTGAAAATTATTATAAATAATAATTAAATTATTATAATAATAAAATAAATTCTAAAAATATTATTAATGATAAAATAAATCATTTAAATAATATTCTATCTTTCTAAAAATATTATAAATGATAAATAAATCATTTAAAGAATATTTTAAATATCTAAAAATATTCTAAATGATAAATAAATCATTTAAATAACATATTAAATGTTTTAAAAATATTCCTAAGCTTGTAAAATTATTTAAAAATACTTCCAAGCTTCTAAAAATTATTTAAAAATAATATCAAGCTTCTAAAAAATGTTATAATATAATGAATAAACTATTTATAACTAATGATTAAGCTTTCAAATGAAGTTTTATCGAACAATCTATGTGTTTAATTGATTAAGGACGCGACCGAGATACCGAATCAACGTCGAACCTTAATGAAACTTGTCTGAATTAGCGTGATACATATTTATATACGTGCTAACGCTTATTATTGGTATACGTAGACTACGTACGTTGACCGATTGTACTAAATTATAATGAGCTACGCAAAGGCAAGTGTCCTAACCTTACTCAACATTATATTATGCAAGTATTATACATCTTGCTATCAATTATTGTGAAGTTATTGCTTCTTGTTCAGCATAACTTAAGAAATGAATTCATTATTCATATAATGTTTATTCGAGCGTAAATTTGTTGTGTCAAACCAAATTGTTTGGTAAGACACATCTTATACTAAGAAAATGGAAATGCCTTCATAGGAAGGCCAATAAATGTCAATTATATATTGACCACAAATGGTAGGAAGATATGCATACTCCTAGGATATTGGTGAGGCTGATCCCACTACCAGATATCCAAAACTCAAATGGTTCTAAGTCATTAAAGACTGATAGAACTAAATGAAAATATATGGGTTCATGTACAGAACCCTCAGTATACATCATTGACATCTTTCAAATCAAACACATGGTGTTTTACATATTCAAATGAACTTGCTGAGTATTTGTTAGCTCATTCTCTGCCGCCTATCTTCTTTTGCAGCTTTAAATGATATCACTAACACTGGCAGACGTCTAGGACTAACAAAGGAAAAAAGTCATGCTTATTAGCTTTAATTTCTGTTGTTGAATACTTTAAGTCTTTTAAAGACTTGTTGTTGTAATAACTTAGTAATAACGAATGATGTAACTGAACTAAATGTTATGTAATATATTATGATCCTTTATGTCATAGAATGCGTTATACTCTGATCTTTAAATTCTTTAGAATAGTTGTACTAAGTGAAATACAGTGTCTATATGAACTATACATCTGAATGAGAGTATCTAAATGATATTGAGAGTCCTATAAGCTCTGGGGTTACACTTAATGAGCGCCAGTAAGGTGCCATCTTTACCGAAATGCACCCCTCAGTTCTATGGACAATCTTATCATTAATACTGTGAATGTCAGATAGATAGGGAATATTGATATGAAAGAGATATTCATAAGATATAAATCTATATATCTAAGTGAGGGTATCCAAACACAGACAACGTTCTGGCCAGAACTAGTACCTGTTATGGGATACTATGAACCTTGGATATATAGAAGTCATATATTATTGAGTATTTATAGTTGTATAGTTCCACGTGTGCACAAATTCTGCTACAGAGAGAGTAGAGAATTTGGGGGCGTCACAGGTTGGTATCAGAGCTGTAGATTATAGCTCTAAGGTAGTTAGGAAATACCTTAGGATATAGTCTTTGAGTCCGTAAAATACTTAATTATACATAAAATAATCTTAAAAGCTTTATCTTATACGTAAATTTGCTCCGCGTTAATACTAAATAAATTAAAATTCTTTTGTAGGATGGCAGGAGTAGATCAACACATAGGATGGCTATTTGACAATGAGTCTGATGGGGTGCCCGATTATGAGCCGGCTACTCCTGAGCTAGAGTTAAAAGAGGACCCAGAGGAAGATCCAGAGGAGGAAGAACTCTTACATGACCAAGAAATATTAGAGGCTGAGGATGCTAATTACCCTATTGATGGACAACTGGTAGATCCAGAGCCCGATGAGGAAATTGGAGCAGGGCAGATGATGCGTGTTGATAGGCATGAAGAGATAGTTATTGGGTTGGTTCAGCACTCAACGGAAGAGTTAGAGGCTGCTAACCCTCGGGCAGGCATAACTGCAAGCTTACTAGAGAGTGAGAGAGATACGACTCGTCGCTTGAGGACTCTTCTTCAGAACATTCAGAGGGAGAAGCAGGATGCACAAATGCAGGTGTATAAAGCTGACAAGAAGTGTAAGACTGCATTTGAGGGCCTAGAACGAAGGGTATTTAGGTATCCGGTAGAAGAGGAGAAGGATGATTATATGATCGATAGAGCGGTGGTTGGTCATATGATACGTGATGCTTATAACGGAATACGTGATTGAGTAAGATTAGTATAGTACTTAGTGTATGTTTTTCATAGTTTGTAATATACAAATTTTTGAGATGTAAAATAGAAAGTTCCTTGTACTAACTAGTGGTAGTATAAACCACTAGTCGAATATATACTCATTTTGCATGTTATATACAAATTGTGTTTGTACAATCAAAGTGTTAGTTCTATGTGTAACATATTCTGGTATTTATACATGTTTTTCTTTATTTTAGAGTCATGGCATTAGGAAGGAGAACCCAAGCTAGAACTGAGACTAATGAGGCAAACCCCACACAATAATTGGTAGATATACTCTTAGGGGCCCTACAAAATCATCCACCACATCAACCTACCACAGTTAATCCACAAAATACTTTGTTTAAAGATTTTAAACTGGTAGGACCGCCTGAATTTAAGGGAACCACCGAACCTATTGAGGCACAAACTTGGATTACCGAAATAAAGAAGTTTTTTGTGGTAACTAATGTCGGTGAAGATCAAAAGACGGTCTTTGCCACCTTTTTCCTCAAGGGTGAGGCAAACTATTGGTGGGAAATTACTAAAATTCGTGCGGGTGAAGGTATAATTCCTTGGACTAGATTTAAGGAACTATTTTTCGAAAATTACTTTCCCCAATCAATGTAGGATCGTATGGAGGTACAATTTCTAGAATTGAAACAAGGGGAGCTTACCGTATCCCAGTATACGGCTAAGTTCAATGAGTTAGCTAGGTTTGCCCCACATCAGGTTAATACGGATGCAAGGAAGACTAGGAGATACGAAGAGGGATTGAAACCCCAAATTGGTAGTAAGTTGTCAGTGTTCCAAGGGAGAACTTTTCCTGAAATTCTCGATAAAGCTATCATAGCTGAAAATGAGAATGAAGCTTTGATAAAATTTCATAAAGAGAAAAGGAGTTTGAATGAAGGAGGGAAGTTTAAAGGAGAAGTTAGTACAGGGGGTACTAATAATAACAAGAGGAAGTGGGATGCCACTGTTCCTACAAACTTTATGAGGAGGGGTAACAATTACAACAAAAATAACAACAACAACAGAAATCAGAACAATAACAATAAGGTGGGTCGTTGTGCCATATGCGGAAAGAATCACCTAGGGTTATGTCGCCAGAGAGTGGTTACTTGTTACCATTGTGGGCAAGAGGGACATTATTGCTCTTATTTTCCCAAAAAGAGTAATGATAATACTCGTCAGGGTAACCCGAATGTTACTTGTTACACATGTGGTGCAACTGGGCATGTGTCTAGGAATTGCCCGAGGAACAGAAACCAATCTGGGGGAGGAAACCAAGTCCCAAACAATAACCCCAAACCAACAGTAGCAGGAGCTGGGGGTCCAGGTCGTCCAACCGCAAGAACGTTTAATATGACGACAAGGGATGTTGTTGCTGCACCAGACGTGGTAACAGGTATCATCCCTATCGATACTTTAAATGCATATGTGTTGTTCGACTCTGGTGCTACTTGTTCATTTGTGTCTAATAGCTTTGCTAAGAAGTTAAAAATACCATGTGAAGATTTAGACATACCTTTTAATGTGGAAATCGCAAACAATGAGAAAATTCCTGTCAAAACTGTATATAAGAATTGTGTCGTAGAAATTAAGGGACACAAGTTTCTTGTGAACCTCATTCCCATACAACTAGGGGAATTTGATATAATTTTAGGAATGGATTGGCTGGGGAATTATAATGCAATAATTGACTGCCAGCGGAAACGGGTGAATCTAGTGACTGCTTCAGAGTTAAAAGTAGAGTTCAAAGGTGGTTGTTCACCTAAACGATCTCACTGTCTAACAGTAATGCAAGCAGAGAGATTGCTTAGGAAGAGTTGTACAGGCTATTTGGCATACATAGTAGATACTCGAAAAGAAGGAGTAAAGCTAGATTAAATACCTGTAGTTAGAGAATTTTCGGATGTGTTTCCAGATGACTTACCCGGTCTACCTCCGGATAGGGAGATCGAGTTCGTTATCGATCTAGCACCTAGTACGGCACCAGTTTCCAAAGCACCGTACAGAATGGCACCTGTAGAGTTGAAGGAGTTACTTGTGCAGCTACAAGAAACTCTTAGACAAAAAGTACATACAACCCAGTGTTTCACCTTGGGGAGCACCGGTGTTGTTTTGTGAAGAAGAAGGATGGAACGTTAAGGTTATGCATCGACTATAGAGAATTAAATAAGTTAACTATAAAGAACAAATATCCTTTACCAAGAATTGATGATCTGTTTGACCAGTTGAAAGGGGCTGAACACTTTTCGAAGATCGACCTACGATCAGGTTATCATCAATTAAAGGTAAGAAAAGAAGATGTGCCGAAGACAGCGTTTAGGACACGCTAACGGACATTATGAGTTTCTTGTGATGTCTTTTGGATTAACAAATGCGCCGACAGCATTCATGGACTTAATGAACAAAGTGTTTAAACCATGTTTGGACAAATTTGTCGTAGTGTTCATCGATGATATTTTAGTATACTCGAGAACAAAAGAGGAGTATGCTGAACACTTAAGAAGCGTATTGGAGATATTACGCAAGGAACAACTTTATGCAAAGTTTTCCAAGTGTGAATTCTGGTTGGAACGAGTCCAGTTCTTGGGTCATGTAATTGACAAGAATGGAATAACGGTAGATCCAGCCAAGATAGAAGCGGTTGTAAATTGGGAACAACCAACAACTCCAACAGAAGTAAGAAGTTTTCTCGGTTTAGCAGGGTATTATCGGCGTTTTATACAAGATTTTTTAAAGATAGCAACCCCGCTAACCAATTTGACTCAAAAGACGGTAAAGTATGTCTGGATAGACAAATGTGAAGAAAGCTTCCAGGAGTTGAAGAAACGGTTAAGCATGACACCAATATTATCTTTACCAGATGATATAGGAGGCCTTGTAGTTTATAGTGATGCATCACACAAGGGGTTAGGGTGTGTGTTAATGCAACATGGGATAGTGATTGCATATGCATCAAGACAACTCAAAGATTATGAGAAGAGGTATCCTACGCATGATCTTGAGTTAGCCGCCGTAGTATTTGCCTTGAAAATTTGGAGGCATTATTTGTACGGGAAGGAGTGTGAGATATACATAGATCACAAGAGTCTAAAATATATTTTCACACAGAAGGAGTTAAACATGAGGCAAAGGAGGTGGCTAGAGTTGATAAAGGATTTCGACTGTGAGATCTTATATCATCCAGGGAAAGCCAACGTCGTAGCAGATGCATTAAGTAGGAAGAACCAAGAGAAATTGAATGTGATGACTAATAACGAGATACTGATCAAAGAGTTTGATAAACTTGAGATCAAGGTTAGAGTTCCAGTCAACTCTACCCAGAAGTTAGTTGTCATGGAAGCTAGTTCGACTTTATTGGACAGAGTCAAAGAACTACAGGAGACGGATGCAGAATGTCAGAAGTATAAGACAGAAATGACTCATAAAAAGAATGTTAAGTTTAGAGTGGATACGGATGGCGTACTGAGATACGAAAATAGAATTTGGGTACCTTCAGTACAAGAACTAAAAGACGAAATACTGAATGAAGCCCACGGTTCTAAATTCGTTGTACATCCAGGGAGTACAAAAATGTATAAAGACCTGAGCCAACATTTTTGGTGGTCTAACATGAAAAGAGAAATAGCAGAGTGGGTAAGTAAATGTTTAACGTGTCAAAGGGTTAAAAGCTGAACATCAGAAATCAAGTGGATTATTACAGCCCTTAGAAATTCCTGAGTGGAAATGGGAGCATATTACAATGGATTTTGTAGTTGGTCTCCCAAATACACAGAAAGGTCACAATGTCATTTGGGTAATTGTAGATCGTCTTACCAAATCAGCTCATTTTCAACCCATCAAAATCAACTTCAGTCTTGACCAATTGGCCAAACTTTACATCAATGAAATTATTTCTAGACATGGAGTTCCTGTTTCTATAGTATCAGACCGAGATCCACGATTTACTTCGAATTTTTGGACAAGTCTCCAGAAAAATTTAGGAACTCAGTTGAGACTAAGTACAGCATACCATCCCCAAACTGACGGTCAGAGTGAGAGAACCATTCAAACATTGGAAGACATGTTGCGCTTTTACATCATGGACTTCAAGGGAAGCTGGGAAGATCAATTACCTTTAGTAGAATTTGCCTACAATAATAGCTACCATGCCAGCATAGGAATGCCACCTTTTGAAGCCTTGTATGGAAGAAAATGTAGGACGCCTTTATGTTGGGACGAGGTTGGGGAACGGCAAATGCTAGGACCCGAAATAGTGCAGCAAACCACGGAGGTAATTCAAATTATACGGGGAAGATTACAAGTATCACAGATCGGCAGAAGAAATATGCTGATCAACACAGGAAGATACAAGATTTCGAAGTCGGTAGTCACGTATTCTTAAAAGTATCTCCGTGGAAGGGAAAAATACGTTTCGGCAAGAAAGGAAAATTGAGTCCGAGATTTATTGGGCCATTTCAAATATTGAGGAGGATAAGTGAGGTAGCCTATGAGGTAGCCCTACCTCCTGAACTAGAACATATTCATAACGTGTTTCATGTGTCCGTGTTACGACCGTACAAACCTGATTATAAACACGTTATCGATTTCGAGCCCATTCAAATGGAGAAAGACTTATCTTATGAGGAAGTTCCTATCGAAATCATAGATAGGAAAGAACAACATTTGCGAAATAAAGTGATCCCTTCAGTCAAAGTGATCTGGAGAAATCAGAATATTGAGGAAGCAACGTGGGAGCTCGAGAGCAAAATGCGAGATCACTACCCACATTTATTTTCCTAGTTAGCACTATAAATTTCGAGGACGAAATTCTTATTAGTGGGGGTGAATGTGATATTCTGAACCCTAATAAGATTTGTAAATGTAAATTATGGGTTTGTGAAATGAAATTTCTTGTTCTGACTTGATATTATGTGATTGTGTATTTTATTAAACAATTAGGTCAAATAAATTTTTTTTCGCCAAGTAGTTGTGTCGTTCTTAATCGGACAAAATGATTTGTCGTGCTTCCGGCGAATTCACCAAAAAGCGTCTCGGCAAATTATTTTTGTAAGCTGCTGTGTCGTGCTTGGAAATGACGAAGTGCTTTGTCGTGCTTCGACATTAATATAACATTATATTAACTGATAAAATTTTAAAATAAGTTAAATAGGGTTTAAAATGTTACGCGGAAATAGAAACCCTAAATTGAAAACCCTAATTAGTAATAATTGTTCGAATTGATCAATTAAAACCCTAATTATTGTACAATAATCTTAATTGATGTAATTAAGATTTAAATGATGAATCATAATATTAATTATGAATTATTAAGATTAAACTAAACCCTAAACGGAAGATTAAAACCCTAATTATGAAATTGAAAACCCTAAACCCTAATTAGAAACCTTAAAACCCTAATTTGGTTCAATAACCCTAAATTATGAAATGTAAAACCTTAATTATGATGTATAATCATAATTAGGGTATTACTAAACTTAAATTAACATTATAAACATAATTAACAAAAATCTAATTTTAATTAGTAAGTAAAATAAATCAAAAATAAATTCCTAGCCAATGAAAATTAAGCTAGGAGTGTGCAAGCTTGTCCTTAACACACTCCAGCACAAGTAGGTGCCCAAGATCAGAGTTGAGTAGCACAAGTCCCAAGCCTAGATATTTTTGGAGGCAAAATTGGGAAAATAAAGCCTAGGAAACCCTAATTCAAGTCACTATAAATAGAATGAGATCTGATCATGCAAGCCTACGAAATTTCAAAGCTTATACACTTATATTACCAGGCTAAACAAACCCCAGCAACCACAAGTTCAGAATCATAAGCTAGGAATAAAAACATTGAAGAAAAAGGTGCAAACCCTAATTTTATGTTTGATCTTCAAGCCTGCAAAATTTTTGTGTTTTAGATGTTTAGGAATACTTGTTAATATGTTATTTAGTGATCTGGGCGGTTAAAACATGTTTACATAACCTCTAGATGTGAAAATCAAGCAAAAAACTCAAACTGTTCTTGGCAGTCAAGAACAGTCTGACAAGCCTTTTTGTCAGATCTTTTGATCAGCTTAAAATGTTTGTTTGATGTGTTTTAAAGCATGAATCAGTAGTATGACATGTTATCTTTAAGGCCCGACTTGTAGAGTGGATAAATTATCTCTAGGGTGAAAGTTATTAATGGTCAAAACCCATTGACCGACCATGATAAACTGTTTCTAGGTAACCCAGAAACATGAAGAACACACTGACAGTGTCTGACAAGACTTTTGATCAACCCAGAAATGGCCTAGATGAAATATTTTATGTAGTTTATTGGTTTAGAATTGTTGTATGCTATATAGACTTTAACCTTGAATCATTAAAACACATAAACAAACAATCAATCAAACGGATTTAGCAGTCAAACTACGTTGACCATTATGACTGGATGAGTTTCTGGGTTACCCAGAAACTCAAGAACAGTCATGAACGGGTTGGTTTGACCATCAAATTTAAAGCATGATATGATATAATTTGAGATGAAATTCAACATGTCGTTATACCCTACCATGTTCACTATAACAACAAACAAAAATCAAGAACAAACATCAAACGATCTGAGATTAATTTGAGGTCAAATGTCACTGTTGGACATTGACCAAGTGTTCTTCATGAAGAACACCTTTAGCGACGAAATTCATGCACAAACCCAGAAACTAAGAAAATAAGCAGACAGTCGCTAAAGCCCTTTAGCGACGGATTTTCAATAAAAATAAAATAAAAATTAATTAAATAAATTATAAAATAATAAATAAATATTAAATTATTATTAATAATTAATAAATAAATCCAAAAATTCATTTTTAATTATAAAAAATTATTTTTAATATTTTTATATATTCTGAATTATTATTTAATTTAATTAAATAATATATAATAATTATGATAAATCATTTAATAATTGTTTTAAGTATTTAAAAATGATATTAAATTATTAAATAATTATATTAATTATTTAAAAATGATGTTAAGGTAAATAAAATTATTATATATAATAATTAAATAAAATATTAAAATATTTAAATATTATTAATGATAAATAAATCATTTAAAATAATATATTAAGTATTTACAAATATCTTTAAATGATAATTAAATCATTTAAATATTAAATTAAGTTTTGAAAATTATTATAAATAATAATTAAATTATTATAATAATAAAATAAATTCTAAAAATATTATTAATGATAAAATAAATCATTTAAATAATATTCTATCTTTCTAAAAATATTATAAATGATAAATAAATCATTTAAAGAATATTTTAAATATCTAAAAATATTCTAAATGATAAATAAATCATTTAAATAACATATTAAATGTTTTAAAAATATTCTAAATGATAATTAAATCATTTAAAAATATTCCTATGCTTGTAAAATTATTTAAAAATACTTCCAAGTTTCTAAAAATTATTTAAAAATAATATCAAGCTTCTAAAAATGTTATAAATAATGAATAAACTATTTATACTAATAATTAAGCTTCCAAATGAAGTTTTATCGAACAACTTATTATCATTGAGTATAAAAACACCCTATATGGGTTGTTATTATCAATAATATATTGGTGTTTAGTGCAAGTTGTGCACGATTAGGAAGGTATGCGTACTCCTAGGATATCTCGATTAGGCTGCCTATAAGATATCTGAACAAAGTTGTTCTAAGTCATTGAAGGCTGACAGAACTGGTTGAAACACATGGTTCATGTACTGAACCATCAGTTGGCAAAAGCTTTTGAACTTCTTTCAAATCAAACACATTGTGTTTATATTTTCGATGTTCTAGTTGAATCCGTTTACAAGAGTTCTAGAGATGGCGATAATAGCAGAAAGTGGGAGTGACGCATTAACCCAATCTACACAAGAAAAGAACAACAAGACGAAAGAAGGGGAAAACAAAGCCAAAGGAATTAGCAGTAATAGTAGAGGCCAGAAAAGGAAGTGGAACTCTTCTAGGAGTGCTGATAATAAGCAAGATGACCCGAAGAAAAGGGTCGAGCAGTGCAAGAATTGTGGAAAGAATCACACCGGAGTATGTCTGAAAGGAAAGGCAGTATGTTATGGCTGTAGGTAGGAGGGACACATCGCCACTAACTATCCCAACCCGAAGAAAGGAGTGTGTCTTAATTATGGAGCGCGAGATCATTAGGCAAGAAATTTTCCTAAGAAAGGGACGAGTAAAGGAAGTGGACCGAAAGGAGCTGACAACAGTGGAAAGTTATCTATCACAGCGCTAACTCAACCAGTTCGACCATCGGCCAGAACTTTTAACATAACGATGCAGGATGCTGTGGAATCAAGGGATGTGGTGTCAGGTATCATTCTGATCAATGATATAAATGCATATATATTATTTGATTTGGGTGCTACTTGTTCGTTTATATCTAATGATTTTGCTAAGAAGTTAAGATTATTTCGTGAGAAATTAGAATACCCCCTGAATGTAGAAGTTACGAACAAGGAAGTGATTCTTGTGGAGTACGTACACAGGAATTGTAGTATCAATATTAGAGAGCACGAGATGTTTGTGGATTTAATTCCAATTCGTCTTGGAGAATTTGATGTCACTCTAGGAATGGATTGGTTAGTTAACCATGGGGCGATAATTGATTGCCAGAAGAAACGTATAAACCTTATGACTCCGAAGAAGTCAAGGGTAGTATTTTTCAGTAGCAAATTGCCTAGATAATCAAGTTATCTGACGATGTTGTAGGCCAAGAAGTTGTTGAGTAAAGGATGTACGGGATACTTAGCATACATCGTAGATACTTAGAAAAAGGGAGTTATGTTAGATGATATACCCGTAGTTAATGAGTTTGCGGATGTGTTCCTAGACGAATTGCCAGGACTTCCGCCAGACAAAGAGATCGAGTTCGTTATCGATCTAGTGCCAGGTACGGCTCCAATATCGAAGGCCTTGTACCGGATGGCTCCAATTGAGATGAAGGAGTTGATGGTCCAATTGCAGGAGTTGTTGGACAAGAAGTATATTCAACTGAGTGTGTCACCATGGGGAGCACCGGTGTTGTTTATTAAAATAAAGGATGGATCGTTGCGACTTTGTATCGACTACAGAAAGTTAAATAAAGTCACCATTAAGAACAATTATAAAATATTTTTTGAAGATAGATTTGAGGAGTGGTTATCATCAGTTAAAGGTGAGAAAGAAAGACGTGCCGAAGATAGCGTTTAGAGCTCGTTATGGGTACTATGAATTTTTGGTGATGTTGTTTGGATTAAAGAATGCACCAACAACGTTTATGGATTTGATGAATAGAGTGTTTAAACCGCATCTTCATAAATTTGTGGTGGTGTTTATTGACGATATTTTGGTTTATTCGAAAACCCAAGAAGAGCACGTAGAACATTTGTGAATAGTATTGGAATCATTGAGGAGAGAAAAGTTGTACGCAAAGTCAAAATGTGAATTTTGGTTGGAGCGTGTACACTTTCTCGGTCATGTAATTTATAAAGATAGAATTTCAGTGGACCCTTCAAAAGTGGAAGCCGTGATAAATTGGGAACAACCGAAGACACCGATGGAAGTGAGGAGTTTCTTAGGACTCGCAGGTTATTATAGACGATTCATTCAAGATTTGTCTAGGACAGCAACTCCGTTGACTTATTTGACGAGAAAAGCAGTGAAGTTTATTTGGACGGAGAAGTGTGAAGAAAGTTTTTGGGAATTAAAGAAGACGTTAAGTGAAGCACCTGTGTTATCCCTACGGGATGATGTTGGTCGATTTCGCAACCGAAAAATACGCGCAAGTATACGCGGTCAACAAGTAATAAAGTGATAAGAGAGAGTTGTCGAACCCACAGGGAATTAACTCTAATGTATGCCAAATGACTAATTCAATATCGACTCGATCTAAATCAAACTCTTGGATTTGAGAGATAAGTAGAGGGTTACATCTAAATTGCATGGAATACAAAATACAATAAATTGATAAATAAAGGTCTAAGATTACAATTTTCCCCATTCAAGCATTTTGTCGAACACTTGGCGTGCAATGCTTTGTTCAAATATCTTAACTCCCCTTTTAGATCAATTAACCACATAGAATTGACATCCGAGAAATCACAATTACGTAAGAGCCTCTGTCGATGGTCAATCACGAATCTTCCTAAGCGGTGCATAGGTATATGTCTATCCTATGCACTATCAAGAGACTAATTTCAGGAATGATTAATAGACACGTGTCACCAAATCTAATTAATCCTCCCTTCAATTACCAACTTTCACATCGGAAGTCATTAAGACTAGATTCTCAATTGGTTGCATGCGGTAATTAGGTATATTTCTATCCCAACTACTATCAAGATACCTATTATTGCAGATAATTAATAAGACACACGTCACTTAATCCGATTAATAACCCACAACAATCTATACTCTCGCATGTTATCATAACTAGGTCTTAACCTATAATCCGTTCGTCAAGTTCATATAGGTTCCCAAGGTAATTACGGGCCAAGCAATTAATCCATAAGCATAGGTTATGATAACCAATTCATATGAGCAACAATAATCTTTGGAAGAGAAAATCAATTCAATAAAGCAATGGGTTCAATTACAATCTTAGATTAAAAACTAATTACATAGAGGAAAAAGAAAGATAAAGGATGGCTTCCCCATTATTTGTTAGATGAAACTCCATTGAAGCACCTCCATTGAAGCTTCTCTTCAAGCACCTTGAAGAGCCATGGCCATTGGCCATGGCCTCCCTTTGTTAGCCCAGCTGCCTCCTCTCTCTTCCTCCCTCAAAATCTGATTTTTGAAGTTTAGGATCCCCTAAAATGGAGGCTACATGTTATATTTATAGTGCCCAATGTAAAACCCTAGCTAAACATCAGATTTTGGGTCAAAAGTGAGCTGGAATCGCACTAGGGGCTCAAAAGATCGCACTCAGCACGCCCAGATGCGCCCGCACGCCGCCTGGTGCGCCTGCACGTCGCCCCCTGGACATGCCGCACGCCCATGGCGCGCGCGCGCGCGCTGGCTGCCTGGTGCCAGGCGCCGTGCGCCCGCACCCATTTCCGCGCGCCCACGCCAGGTGGCCTGTATCCCGACTCAGCTTTGACCTCTGTTAGTAAAATGGCCATAACTTCTTCGTCTAAACTCGGATTAAGGCGTGTAAATAGGCTATGGAAAGCTGAGAAAGAGCTCTACAACTTTCATAACTGGAGCTTGACGAGAAAATGTCCGGAGAAAAGCGCAAATTGAGCCCGAAGCAACTGCTGTGTAAAATACATGCCAAATCTGATGGTAAAACAGCCATAACTCTCTCATACGAACTTCAAATTGGATGATTCCGGATGCTCCCGAAAGCTGAGATTAATATCTACAACTTCCGTTCTTTGCGTTTTGAGAGATACGGATTGGATCATGGGTCAAATTGAGCCGCAAGCAGCTGCTATATCAATCGGAAGCTCAAAAATGGCAAACTAGGCACCCAAGCGTTGACGTTCAAGTAGCTTTTGCTCCATTTCCTACAAAACTAAGCAAAAACACATAAAAACAATATAAAACACATAAAAACAATGCAAAACAATATTTTACGCAAACATGATAAAAATACATAAAAACCAAATGAAATGACTTAGGATTTACAAATTATCAAGCTCAAAAGTACCTAATTTGTGTATATAAAGCACACTCATCAGATGATACGGGGAATTTTGTGGTGTATAGCTATGCATCACTCAAAAGATTAGGTTGCGTGCTTATGCAGAATAGCAAGGTCATTGCATATGCATCGCGACAGTTGAAGGATTACGAGAAGGGATACCCAACCCACGATTTGAAGTTGGCAGCAGTAGTGTTTGCTCTAAAGATTTGGAGACATTACCTGTACGGAGAGAAATGTGAGATATATACGGACCAGAAAATTCTGAAGTATCTTGACACAGAAGGAGTTAAATATGCGGCATATGCGATGGTTAGAATTAATCAAGGACTATGATTACAAAATTCTATACCATCCAGGGAAAACGAATGTAGTGGTCGATGCCTTAAGCAGGAAGGTGTTAGGTTTGTATATAACGCAAGCATGCAATCAAATTACATAAATAGAGCGGAAGCGTGATAAAACGGATTTTAAAATTTTTCATACAAACCATCACCATGATATTTCCTTGTGTTCAATTATCAATTAACGAAAGAGATAGAGATTAAGAAATTATACCCTCATAGAACCGTGCTTCCTCGAGTACAAGTTCACCCCCATTTCCTTCGCGTTCTCCTTGAATTACACCGACTAAATTCCTTTGCTTGATCAAAGTTAGCCACCCAAGTGTTTGGCCTCTAGGGTGATCCACCAAGGAATAATAGTTATTCAAGAAGATGGGTGTTGGCAAAACCCTAGTTTCTATCTCTATAGAAATTGTAAGTACTCTCCACAATCAAATACAAGAGTGTGTAACCTTAATCTATGATAACACTCCTCTTATTTATAGATGTAAGAATAATCCTTCCCTAAACTATTTAGGATTAGGGTTTCTATTATAATTAAACTCCTTTAATTAATTATGCTCCTAATCCAATTAGGAATTCATGTGAGAGTACTTCTATTAATTAATTCTCAATCCCTATTAGGAATTAAATAATAGTAATAGTAATAATAATAATACGACTCCTCTTATTAATTTATATTTAATATTTTCAAAATATTAAATAATAAATATTAAGCTATTTAATTTATTCTATCTCCATAGATTAAATTAAATACACTTAACTTAGTATTACAATTATGTCATTTACTTCTTAAATAAATATTTTCCTTTTGCGGTGTGACCCTTTAGGTTCTCCATATTAAACCGGTTGTGAATAAATCAATTAGAACAATTCTAATCTTATTTAAATAAATAAATAAAACTATTTAATTCATTTAAATAAATAATATTTATTCTATACTAAGGGTAAGCCCCCTTAGTGATCAACGACTTTCCAGATAATATAGATTTCAACATTAATCACAAAAGAACCTTTCAATGCATAGTTACCGTACAATTCAATCCTTCTACCATACAATGTCCCAATTAAATATAAGACATGGAATTACTGTCAAGTCTTATTTTATTTAATTATATGTATTTCGATTCCCAAATGCACAACTCTAAATAATGCAAATTAGAAACTCCTTTCTAATTTCATTCTGCCTTGGCCAAGGACTACTGAGTTGTCATTTATCGAATCACATTGGACATTCACATCTTTTACTAGACGTGGTAGATTATTTGTTGATCATTCACCTATCTCCATGTACAACTTATTATACCAAATCATACCATTTGATATACCCTAAAGGTCTTAAGGGACATGTCAAAGTATAACTCATCATACACAAGATACTATGATGATCTCTAGTCCAAAGATCACTTGTACTACTATCACTATAGGAATTCCTATTGACAGGCGAGTAAAACTCCATTAGGTATTCCTTAGCGAGTCACGTTCAGTGAACTTATTCTCTAATAAGCACCTACATACTTGCTTTAGTGTCTCTACACAAATGATTATGAGATCAATCATCCTCTACACAAATGATTACTTGCTTTAGTGTCTTTGTTTGAAACCTTTTGCAACCAGTCAGGCCTTATAGGTCTCTACCTTACCATCTGCTCCAGTCTTTTTCTTAAAGACCCATTTACACCCAATAGGCTTAATGCCCTCAGGTGGTGAAACCAAAGTCCATACTTGGTTTTCATATATGGAATGCATCTTGGATTTCATGGCTTCTAGCCATTTCTCTGAGTCTTCACTACTCATAGCCTCTTCGTAAGTTAATGGATCATCATCATCTATGATGCGTACCTCATCATCATCCTCTATGATGAATCCATACCTATCAGGTATCTTCGGTACTCTTCCAGATTTACGAATAGGTAGTGGTACAGTAGGTTCTTCTACTTGGTCAGGTACCTGACTTTGATCTGTGGTATTTTGTGGTTCTTGAAACTTCTTCAAGATATATCTTACTCCCACTGACCCCTTCAAGGATAAACTCCTTTTCCAAGAAGGCAGCGTGTTTCGCAACAAACACTTTGATAGACTCCACGGCACGCTTGCGTGAGGTGGTTGTCGCCCGAATCGTTTCTAGCAAAGTTGAACGGTGGATTGCTCGTAACACCTTAACCCTTCGCCTATATGTAGACGGTAATCTTGGTACAAATGCTCGCGTTCGAAAATCTGTGTTGAATAGACACCAACGACACTTGACCCCTCGCTAATATGTAAGCGGTAACCTTGGTACAATCGACGATTAGTGCGGTAGAGGACGCCACACACAACTATGTATTGTTGTATGATAAGTCAAACTTGAATCTCAAAGAAAAACTAGAAATAACCTAGGAATTCTTCAAAGAACCAAAAGTTGAGAATAATTTCACAAATAATTGTATTGAATAAATCTGATTGAAGTATATCAAATACATCATCTATGTTCCCCTATTTATACTACTCAAAAGTAATCCTAATCCTAATAGGAATTATAAAATCAACTGGAAATCAAATCCTAGCTTACCAAATTAATTTGGAAACCAAATCCTAACTAATAAACAATAAGGAAATTAAATCGTACTTATTAAACATTCTAATTATAGTAGGAATCTAAAACATGCTGAAAATAAATAGCCTAATAATTAAGGAAATCCACGTCCAAATTTGAATTAGAAAAGTAGCTGGAATCCTTCCAATTCGGATTCGACTTTCTCAAAAACTCTAGATCTTCTTGCTTCCTTCGCGTCTTGACTTGGCTCGTACACTTGCAATACATTTACGTATTTATATTCCATCTTACTAGCCTTCGAACTCGAACCAATTTCGTTCCTCATCTCTCGAATCAAACCATGAAGCCCTTCCTTGAAGCGTTTAGCTCGTGCTCTCGTCACGGGTCCAACCGGAACTTGCACCGAGTCCGCTCCATAGCCGCCATGCATTCCCTGTAATATTCCAGACCCTAATAAGATTTGTATATGTAAATTATGTGTTTAATAAATGAATTTTCATGATCTGACTTGGTATTATGTGGTTGTGTATTTTATTAAACAATTAGGTCAAATAAAAAAAAATTCGCCAAGTAGCTGTGTCGTGCTTAATCGGACAAAATGATTTGTCGTGCTTCCGGCGAATTCACCGAGAATCGTATCGGCAAATTATTTTTGTAAGCTGTTATGTCGTGCTTAGAAATGGCGAAGTGCTTTGTCGTGCTTCGGAGTTAATATTATATTATATTAACTGATAAAAATCTAAAATAAGTTAATTAAGGTTTAGAATGTTAAACTGAATTAGAAACCCTAATTAAGAAACCCTAAGTGGTAAAATTATCCGAATTGTTCAATTAAAACCCTAATTACTGTATAAGAATCTTAATTGATATAATTAAGATCTAAGTAATGAATCATCATATTAGTTAGGAATTTTTGAACTTATATTAAACCCTAATTGAAGATTTAAACCCTAATCTATGAATTAGAAAACCCTAACCCTAATTTGGAAACCCTAACCCTAATTAGGAAATACTAACCCTAATTAGTAAACCCTAATTATGAAATTATGAATTTCTAAATATTAATAATGAAACTTAAGCTTAATTAAGTTATTACTAACCTAATTAAGTTACCCTAATCATTAATTATTAAACCCTAATCAAAATTAAGATGAATTAAACCTAGGTTAGTAAACTAACCAATTGGAAAATTTGAAGGAGTGTGCTGGCATGTGTCCAACACACTTTGACACACTCCAGCACAAGCATGAGCCCAAGATCAGATTGCAAGCAACACAAGTAACAATGCCAAGATATTTATGGAGGCAAAATGTGGAAAAATGACGTAAAACCCCTAATATGCAAGTTCTATAAATAGGCAACCATTCTGATCATGTGAGCCACGAAATTTTGAAGCTGAAACACTTATATTACCAGCCATAATAAGCCTCAATAGCTACAAGAACAGAATCAAAGATCAGAAATCAAAAGAAGCTCAAAAAGGTGCAAAAACCCTAATTTTATACTAGATCTTTAAAACTTTGTTAGATGTTATGTTTAAATATTTAAGGATATGTAATAACATGTTATTTAGTGATCTGGGTTGGTTAAATAAGGATCCATAACATTTAAATGGTCAAAATTGATGAAAAACATGAACTTACTTTGGCAGCCTAGAATAGTCTGACAGGCTATTTTGTCAGACATTTTGGTCGGCTTAAATTGGTCGTTTGATCTGTTTTAAAGTTTGTATATGTAGTAAGTCATGTTAACTATAATATCCAATTGGTAGAATAGTAAAACAATGTCTAGGATGAAAGTTATTAATGGTCAAAACCGTTGACCGCTCACGGATGGCTGATTCTGGGCAACCCAGAAAATTCTAAGTATAGCTGACAGCCGTCTGACAAGATTTGACCACCTTTAATCTTACTTATATGATGTTTGTAAATGTTATTTCTTGGCTTAAACATGTTATATGTCATGCATACTACAACCTGGAATCATTAAACCACATAACAAATAACGACCATGAAAGTTATTAACGGTCAAACATGGTTTACCGACCATGACCAGCATGTTTCTGGGCAACCCAGAAACCTCATGAACAGCATGAACTAGGTAGTTTGACCATGAATTATCTAGCATCAATTGATGTTGTTTATGCTTAAATTTCATATGTCGTTATACCTTGTCATGACTACTATAACAACAAACAAAAATCCAACCCAAAACATTAACCAACTGAAATTAATTTGAGGTCAAAAGTCTCAATTGGACCATGACCGGCTGTTCTTCATGAAGAACACCTTTAGCGACAAAATTCATACTTAAACCCAGAAACCTAGAAACCCTATGAAGACTGTCGCTAAAGCCCTTTAGCGACGGTTTTCAATAAAAATTAATAAAAATTAATTAAATAAATTATAAAATAATAAATAAATATTAAATAATTATTAATAATTAATAATTATATTCAAAAATTCATTTTTAATTATAAAAATTTATTTTTAATATTTTTATATATTTCTGAATTATTATTTCATTTAATTAAATAATAATAATAATTATAATAAATCATTTAAAAATTATTTTAATTATTTAAAAATAATATTAAATTATTTAATAATTATATTAATTATTTAAAAATGATATTAAGGTAAATAAATTTATTATATATAATAATTAAATAAAATATTAAATATTTAAATATTATTAATGATAAATAAATCATTTAAATAATATATTAAGTATTTAAAAATGTTATAAATGATAATTAAATCATTTAAATATTAAATTAAGTTTTGAAAATTATTATAAGTAATAATTAAATTATTATAATGATAAAATAAATTCTAAAAATATTATTAATGATAAAATAAATCATTTAAATAATATTTCATCCTTCTAAAAATATTATAAATGATAAATAAATCATTTAAATAATATTTTAGGTATCTAAAAATATTCTAAGTGACAAATAAATTATTTAAATAACATATTAATGTTTTAAAAAATATTCTAAATGATAATTAAATCATTTAAAAATATTCCTAAGCCTTTAAAATTATTCTAAATGATAAATAAATCATTTAAATAACATAGTAAATGTTTTATGAAGATTCTAAATGATAACTAAATCATTTAAAAATATTCCCAAGCTTGTAAAATTATTTAAAAATATTTCTAAGCTTATAAAAATTATTTAAAAATAATATTAAGCTTCTAAAAATATTATAAATGATAATTAAATTATTTAAGCTAATATTTAAGCTTCCAAATGAAGTTTTATCGAATAACCTATGTGTTTAGCTATCTAATGACGCGACCGAGATACCGAATCGACATCGAACCTTCGTGTAACTTGTCTAGTTTAATTAGATAAGTATTATTATATATTCTAATGTTTATTATTGATATGAATAGACATAAATAGACTACCCAACGTTGATAAACAACGTAAACTTAATGTGCTACGCACAGGCAAGTCTTCGAACCTTGTTACATTTAAGCAATTCATTTATGTCTTGCTATCAATTATTGTGAAGTTATTGCTACTTGTTCAGCATAACTTAAGAAATAAAATCATTTATTGACTGTTTGAGCTTAAAATTATTGTGTCAAACTAAATTGTTTTGGTACGACATCTATACTGAGTAAAAGGGACACCGTGGATGGAAGGTGGTCCGATAAACCTTCGAATAAGGTTTAAATTGGCAATTAAATGAATTGACGAATATTGACAATTAACTTAAATTGACCAAAAATGTGGTAGGATGATATGCATACTCCTAGGATATTGGTGAGGCTGATCACCTACCAGATATCCGAACTCAAAGAGGTTCTAAGTCATTGAAGACTGACAGGACAATTTGAAATATATGGTTTCGGTACAGAACCCTCAGTATCAATTATACATCACCTGACATCTTTCAAATCAAACACATTGTGTTTATATTTTTAAATAAACTTGTTGAGCATTTGTAGCTCATTCTTGTGCATATCTTCTTTTTGCAGTTGTAAATGATATCCCTGGCACTTCTGGGACAGATAAAGGAAAAAGGACATGTTTACTAGTTTTATTAACTACTTTTGAATAATCTAAGTCTTTTAAAGGCTTTTGTTGTAATAACTTAGTACTGAGAACAATGTAATCGAACCAAATGATATGTAATATATTATGATCCTTTATTTCATCGATTGCGTTATACTCTGATCTTTATTTTATTTAGCATAGTTGTACTAAGTTAGATACAGTATCTATACGAACTATACATCTGAATGAGGGTATTTAAATGATGTTGAAAGTCCTATAAGCTCTAGGGTTACACTTAATGAGCACCGGTAAGGTGCCATCTTTACCGGAATGCGCCCATCAGTTCTAGGGACAATCTTATCATTGATACTGTGAATGTCAAATAGATAGGAACTATTGATATGAAAGAGATATCCACAAGATATGAATCTATACATCCAAGTGAGGGTACCCAAACACAGATAACGTTCTGACGAGAACTATTATCTGTTATGGGATACTGTAAACCTTGGATAGATAGAAGTCATATTTTATTGAATATTTATAGTTGTATAGTTTCACGTGAGCACCAGATCTACCACAGGGGAGTGTAGAGATTTGGGGGTGTCATATTCCCGAGCTTGTGATGACCTCATCACACTTTTTGATCATTGGGATGATAGAAATAATACTCTACAGTTTCTTTAGGGTATCCCATAAATCTACACTTGTCGGATCTAGTCTTTAGCTTATCATGCTCAAACCTTTTGACATAAGCTGGACAACCCCAAGTCTTAACAAACTTAAGATTTGGTTTCTTCCCTGTCCATATCTCATATGGGGTCTTTGGGACAGATTTGGTAGGTACCTTGTTAAGTAGGTATACAGCCGTTTCTAGGGCATAACCCCAGAAGGATACTGGAAGGTCGATAAAACTCATCATGGAACGAACCATGTCCAACAATGTTCGATTTCTCCTTTCAGATACACCATTTAACTGTGGCGTCTGTAGACACCCAAATTTTGCGTTTCCTTCTACTAACCATGACAGGAGGGCGAAATCGTCAATTGAACCGGCTTGCGGGAGCAAAGGAGCGGGCACAAGGGCAAGCGCCCGGCACCGCCGCAATGTTTTGGGCAACCCAAGTTTACGCGACAATAAAGCCGTCCGAGGCAGGCATTTCTGAATGAGGAGGCACGTCTCCCGGAAACTCCCGGACTGCAGAATACGAGCCTGTCAGCGAAAACCGACGTTGCGGCACGAAAAGCGAGGCGTGGCACGAAAATCGAGAAAGTCAAGCCCGCCAGCCGCGGATAGATCTGCGGCCAAGTGGGTGCGCTAGCACGGAAACCAGGAAATCAGCACTACCAGCTGAGTGCGATGGGAGGCGTGCCAGCTGGCCAGCCGCAGATCCATCTGCGGCCAGCCGCAGATAGATCTGCGGCTGGCTCTGGCCAGCCTATTTAAGCCCAGCTTCGGGCAGCATACAGGAGGTTGGAGAATTTGAGGAAGAAGGAGAATACAGCAGCAGCCAACTCGGAAATTGAGGAAGAAATAACATAAATTTTGCAATTAAATAGGAAGAAAAGAGAGAAAAAAGAGAGGAATAATTTTCTTTTGATTTGATTATATCAAATAGATTCTTTCCTTCTATTCAAATACATCAAGTTTACATCCATTTGGATATCAATTGCAAGGTGAAATCTCTTTTGTGATATCAATTTCTATCATATCATTTGATCAAATTAGATGCAATTTTTCATGTAATTTATTGATTGAACAATGAATTAGGGATTATGAGTGAAGTTTCCATCGGAATAAAACTCTTCCTAATAACCCGATGATATTCGTTCATTAATTTTTTTGTTTGTTTTAAGGTGTTATATTTGGTATCCATTCCTTTAAATCGTTATTTTAGGATGTCTTGGTATTGTTAGATTATCCGGGTTGGTTTATTTTCTCGTAATATCCGATTGTTTGTGTGTGGATACTTGGTTGTGAGCCTAGGAAAGCGACCCCGGGGTCCCAATCCGATGATGGACATATCTTGATGTAAGAAGTAGAAATGACGTAGTTTTCATTGTAAATATGTAATCGTTGGGCCTTAAAACGACGCTAAGGCGAGAACCGTGCTTAAGGCCCCGAAATAGTGAAATTTGTGATTGTTGGCGTTCGGGGACATTTTGATGGCTTACATGCCCATGAATAGCCCCGACGCGTAGTTTATGCTTGATTTGATTTATGACACGAAATTGATTTCAAGGCTAAATGATAAGATTTTCATAAAATCAATCAAAGTAGGATATTAGAATCACGAGGTTAAAATTTGAGAAATGTTAATGAATGTCGATTCCTATCTAACGAGAAAGCTAAAGAAAGATCGTTTTCCAAAACATCACACAAAATGATTTTGTAAATAAAATGACGTTTTATTAAACCGTTGTATATAGGGTTAAAGAGATTCTAGAAATTGCCCATCATTTTATGAAAGCAACGTATAGATCTCGATTTCCTATTTAGACGAAGGTTTTAAAACTCTTGTTTTGCCAAAACGACACTTAATGAAAATCTCATAGTTTTGGACAATTAAAATCAAACCTTTCTCATAAAGAATAAAGCTTTCTCGTGTATACCGAAAAGATATTCCGAAGCGTTCTCAAATTAAAACACGATTTTCCCTAAAATCCAAATGACTCTTTCATACAAATTCCCCACAACATTCACATAGGCACACACACACACACACATACACATTCATGAATTAAAGGATAGGAAAGCATCAAGATTGCGGTAACCGTGTTTCACGGAAGTCGAGGGGTGCCTAACACCTTCCCCTCACTTAAGCAAGCCCCCGAACTCTATGGATCTCGATTCGCAGACCAATTAATTCGGAGTCACACATGAGCCAGCGATTCATAAAAAACGAAAACTCGGATGAGTTGGTACATCCATTGCAAATATACCAACTGGCGACTCTGGTTAATTGGCTCATCATAAAACACGATCTTTCAAAACCCCGTCGACATCAATGCCGACCTTTTCCAAAAAAAAAAATCATTAAATCAAAAGGCTAAAATTGGAAAAGACTAAAAGGACACGCGAGAAGAAAACCCGGCGTCGACAGCTGGCGACTCTGCTGGGGACATTAGAGGGCTTAAGCCGCTTTCAAATCTTGATGCTATCCTATCCTTAAAAAAATTTTGAATATGTATGTGCGTGCAACATTTTTGACCTATTTTACTTATTGTTGTGTGAATGTGTGCTTTTGTCCAATGAATGAATGATTGAATGGAGTTGATTTACCTTAAAGTAATCATTTGCATACGGTGAGGACGATGAATGTGAATGTATGTTGAGATTGTACCTCCTCCTGAGGCGAACCCGTCGGTTGCTTATTACTGGACTCGATGGGGCTGCTCCCCGGAGATGGCTCAGGAAACGCACCACTCAAATCCGCTCCAATCGAAAGGGCTCAAACGAGTAGATTGCGAAGATTTGGGAACCTTCATGCCGAAAAGCCCGTGAGAGTAACCCTAGGATAGGTCAGCCCCAGATTAACCCAACGCAGGATAAGTCTCTTCATGCCCTTTTACGTTTCTGCGTATAAATGCCATAATTCCATTACAACATATTCATATATGCTTCCCCTTTTTATGTCAAAAGAAAATACTAACCTCTGTGTTTTGCAGGGAACGACACGGGAAGCATAAATCATATCTAGCATGTATTATTTCAATAAAGAACCGCTAACGAGTTGTTTTGCAGAAAAAGATTAAAAAACCCAAAAAACACACAAAAGGTTACGGTTTTAGCATGCATCCATTCTTTCATTTCCCCAAGACTAAACTTCGAACCGTTGTTTTCGCAGGATTGCTCCTCAAAAACCCGTTCGCAGTCTAAGAAAGCCCAAAATTCTACATCTGAAATGGCTGATATTCCTAATCATAGTTCCATATCTCGGGAAGAGTTTGATGACTTCAAAAAACAGATGATGGAAATGGCCACGATGCTAAAAGAGCAGTTCCTACTCAGACAGGATCCGCCAAGCCAAGGACCACATAATATTCCACCACCAGGGGGTGACCAGAATCCTCCTAAAAATGTTGTAAACCTGGGTAAGGATGACCAACCCCAACTCAAGGACGAGCCAGTCATTACAAGGGCCGTTCCCATACCTAGCAGGACAGTGATTACTATCCCAGAAGAAGGGGACAATGACGACCTTCGGAGAAAAATGAAACACATGGAGGAGACCATTCAATCTCTAAGGGGCATAGGCTCCCTGGGCAGGGTTAATTATTCGGATCTATGTGTTTTCCCCGGAGCCAGATATCCAGAAAAGTTCAAAGTTCCCGAGTTTGAAAAATACAATGGAAAGGGAGACCCCTATACACACTTGAAAATATACATTGGAGAACTCGGGTCTTATGCCGAAGACGAGGGGTTAAGAATGCAACTATTCCAGAAAAGCTTAACAGGGGAGGCAAGAATCTGGTATGCCCGCCTCGACAACGCCCGAATCCACAACTGGGAGGAATTGGCCCATACCTTCTTAACCCAATACAGCTTTCAGGCCCAGATGGCTCTTGACAGGTACCAAATGACAAAGGTTAAAAAACAGCCTAGGGAATCCTTCAGGGAATATGCGCAACGATGGAGGGGCATGGCCGCACAGGTAACCCCCCCGATGAGCGAATCAGAGATGGTAATGACCTTTGTAGACATTCAGGAGGCACCGTATTATGAGCGGGTCATCTCGGGGATTGGAAGACCCTTTGCTGAAATGATTAAACATGGAGAGATGGTTGACATGGGGTTGAAATCGGGTAAAATCCGGGATCTTACTGCTTTAGAAACTGCTGCCGAGCAAATACAGAATGGAAACTACGGTAGCACTTCCCGGAGGGTCCAAAAGAAAAAGGAGGAGGATGTCTCCCTCATTCTACAGGGGTCATCCAGAAAAGCAGAAGGTCATCCTCCGGTGCAGGTGCAGAGGGGAGGGCCATCCCGACAGCCAAACTTCACAGATCAAAGGGCAGAGGGGCGAAGAAGATATGAGGCCTCGCAGAATCGAGTATTCACCCCGCTCGGGGAGCCGCTTGAACGGGTATTAGCGGTATTAGTAGCCCAAAAGAAAATAGTTAGTCTGGCACCATCGAGTGACCCAAAGGGTAGAAGGTTTGACCCGAGCAAACGATGTGCATACCACTCCAGTTCCCCTGGCCATGATACACAGGATTGCTGGACGTTGAAGCATCGAATCCAAAACATGATAGACAGTGGGGAAATTGTGGTGGAACAACCGGACTCCCCGAATGTTAAAACAAATCCCCTGCCAAGACATGATGGAGGGGGAGTTAATGCGACGGAGGCAAGTGAGGCTGGGGGGCCGCCAAGGTTGAACTATGTGCAGAAAATTGAGGAATTGATCAACGTGATACATGATCATGGGAGTGCACGGGGAGCGCCCATCAGGTTGATAGGGATAAGTACAAATGGCATGGAAGGACCTGTCAAGTTGACAGCCCCGAGGCCCATCATCCTTGCAGCAAGGCCGCAACTCCCTATCAGTAGTCTGAAGACTGTACCCTGGAATTATGGGGGAATACCAGAGGAAGCGGCCAGTTGTGCTTCCGTGACGACCAAGGGGAACCCCTTATATCTTCCCGGGCGAGTCCTTGAGAGCCAAAAGAGAAAAAATGAAGAGGTTTCCGAGGAAAGGGCCATAGAGTTTTTGAAAAGGATGGATCACCCAGAAACGAGGGGGATCCAGATTTTAAATGAGGAATCAACCCTAACATCAGTCATGGACTTGGTGTTGTCATCCAGTGAGCATTGCAAAACCCTGATGAAGGTTTTGGAGGAGGCATTTGTGTCCAAAGAAATTAGTGAGGAGGGTTTCGGCCAGCTGGTAGGCCACTTATTGGAAACCGATGCAATATCCTTTACGGATGAGGACATTCCCGAAGAGGGAAGGGGGCACCGAAAACCGCTACACATCGCGGTAATCTCCTCAGGATATGTCATGAATGGGGTGCTGATCGACGGGGGATCGGCATTGAATATATGTCCTCTCAGCACGCTGAAGAAAATGAACATCAGTCCCAAGCGCCTACGGGCCAGTCATGTGGTGGTTCGGGCTTTTGACGGACCCCGGAGGGATACCATCGGAGAGATAGAATTGCCAGTGGAGATAGGGCCCTGTACTTTTGATATATCCTTCCAAGTCCTAGATATTACGGCAAGCTACAACCTGCTGTTAGGTAGGGAGGCCGTGGATACACATGGCCGGGGCAGTTCCTTCCACGCTCCACCAACAAATCAAGTTGATCATCGATGGGAATCTGGTAACAATCTCGGCCGAATGTGATGACCCGTCTCCTCCCAGGAGTGGCCTACCAGTAATCAATGTGGATGAGTCAGCGGCGCCTGCCAGCTTTCAAGCACTAGAGATTAGCACTCCCCATTATAGATGCCTGGGAGCTCCAGCTGTGAAACCAAGGGTCTCTCCGGAACTCACCTTTGTGGCAAGGGAAATGATTAAAATGAACTTCCAACCTGGACAGGGACTAGGGAAAAGCAGTCAAGGAATCACCGAGCCCATCCACCTACCACAGCAGATAGGCAAGGCAGGACTGGGATACCATGTGGGCGCAGTACGGGGAAACCGTCAGGGTGCGACTCCGATTCGACTAGTTGGCAGTCCAGTGACCAAAGTCGACAATAAGCAGGGGATCAGCGGACCTGTGATTGGGGCAGGGAGTGAAGAGTTAACCCCCACACGTAATGAGTCGGCCCGGAGGGAAAGTTTCCTGCGGGAGGTCGCAAAAGAGTTTGAAGCCAAATGCTATATCCCCGGACAATCAACAAGCAGTAAGGAGGGGACGAATGTTTATCACACCACCGGGAGCCCAACAAGTTGTGCCTGTCATCGATTGGGCAGGGCTGATCATTCCTGGAGAAGATATGGAGAAGGACTCAGGCAACGTGTCCGTAATCATCGGGGAGGTGTCCGATGTGAGGCCTTCCTTTATCCAGCGCATTTCATCTGACCTGACCATCGATAATTGGACCCAGAAACCAGTGATATCCAAACAAGGGTAAAGCTCGACGTCAGGGTGGTTAACCCTAGAGGATGGGGGAATGAAGAAGTTTTATTTTGTTGTTGTTTTATTTTTGCATAATTGTGTCGTTTCTTCGTGTTATTTGAAATTGCGATCGTCGTGAAAAATGATTTATATATGACAAGTGTTTTGTTTCATGTCAGGTGTACCCATTTGAGTAATCCTTGCCTAACAAATGGTCTTTCAAATTTGAATGATGATTATGATTTTGACATTGAGCTGGATTTCGATTTAATGGGCATTGAACAAGACGAGACAGATTACGACGACGCACCTGACGAGATCAAAGGATGGGTCGAGGATAAACCCAAACCCAACTTGGACCAAACCATCACTATAGATATCGGAACCCCTGACAATCCAAAAGAACTCAAGATAGGGACGGACCTTACCCCCAGCCAAAAAGCAGAAATAATTGAGTTACTAAGCCAATATGAGGATGTCTTTGCCTGGTCGCACGAGGATATGATCGGATTGTCCACCGACATTGTGGTGCACCGGTTACCCATCAAGGAGGGTTTCAGGCCTGTCAAGCAGAAACTAAGAAAGTTGAAACCTGAGTGGAGCTTAAAAGTGAAGGAAGAGATCATCAAACAGTTCAGGGCGGGAATCATTATGGTGTCCACTTACCCGGAATGGCTATCCAATGTGGTCCCAGTGGCTAAACCTGGAGGAAAGGTGAGGGTATGCGTGGACTACAGAGATCTAAACAAGGCCAGTCTCAAGGACAACTTCCCGGTGCCTTTCATACACATCCTGGTAGATAACACAGCCCAGTACGAAATGTATTCTTTTGTGGATTGCTTTGCGGGATATCATCAGATAATGGTGGCGGAAGAAGACCGGGAAAAGACCGCATTCATCACCCCCTGGGGCACTTTCAGCTATCGACGACTGGCTTTCGGTCTCACAAATGCAGGGGCTACTTATCAGAGAGCCATGATGGCCTTGTTCCACGATATGATGCACAAGGAGATAGAGGTCTACGTGGATGACATTATTGTGAAATCGAAGGTAGAGTCTGATCATATAACTCATCTCAAAAAGCTATTCGATCGGCTCAGAAAGTATAATCTGAAACTCAATCCAGCCAAGTGTGCTTTCGGAGTGCAGTCAGGCAAGCTCTTGGGATTCCTGGTTAGTGATCGGGGCATTGAGTTGGATCCAGCAAAGATTAAGGCCATTGTGGATATGCCAGCACCTCGCACAGAGAAGGAGATAAGGGGATTCCTGGGGAGAATAAACTTCATCAGCCGTTTTATATCCCACTTGACGACTACATGTGAGCCGATTTTTAAACTGTTAAGAAAAGGGGTGTCCCAAGAATGGAATGAGCAATGTCAGAGGGCGTTTCAGACCATTAAGAAACAATTGACGGAGGCACCAGTGCTGGTACCCCCGAAGGATGGGATCCCTCTGTTTATGTATATATCGGTAAATGCCATCGCGATGGGATGTATGTTGGGACAGAAGAATGAGGCGGGTAAAGAGCAGGCCATCTATTACCTCAGCAAAAGATTTAGCCAATGTGAGCAGAATTACACTCCCATCGAGAAGACTTGTTGCGCTCTGGCCTGGACTGCAGGGAGATTACAGCACTACCTCCATGGGCATACAACGTACCTGATATCAAGAATGGATCCTCTGAAATATATTTTTGAAAGGCCCATGCTGAATTGTCGATTGTCCAGATGGCAGTTAATTTTACAACAGTTTGACATGGTGTACGTGACCCAGAAGGCCATGAAAGGGCAGGGAATGGCAGATCAGTTGGCAGAAGCCCCGACAGGAGGGATGGAGCCATTAGAAACGCCTCTCCCGGGCGAGGATATATTTTGGGTATCGCGCGAAAAATGTGATGACGAGGGACAATTCTGGAAGCTGTATTTTGATGGTGCCATGAATGCCGAGGGGGCAGGAGCCGGAGCGGTCCTAGTCTCTATCACCGGAGAACAATACCCCGTGGCCACTAAACTTCGTTTCAGCAATTCGAACAACACCGCTGAATACGAGGGGTGTATCTTGGGACTCCGATTGGCCCGTGACATGGGAGTAAAAAGACTAGCGGTGTTCGGGGATTCAGAATTGGTAATCAGACAAGCAATCGGGGTATACAACACTAAGGAGCTTCGGTTACTTCCATACCATCGTTGTGTCACCCAGCTTATGCAAGAGTTCGAGGATATCGCCTTCCGCCATATTCCTCGGGGACGAAATGATTTTGCCGATGCATTGGCGACTTTGGCTTCCTTAATCCACGTGATCAAGAGTAGGGACAGTCCACAGATTGAGATCACCGTACAGAATGCCCCGGCATATGAGGAAAATGTGGCAGTGTTATCAAACGAGGTGGTGTTGACAAGGCAGCCCTGGTATCACAACATCAGGGAATATCTGAGAGACAGATCCCTTCCCGATCAGGCAAATCGGACTGAAAGGATGAGAATTCAAAAGATGGCGATGAAGTTTTACCTGAGTGGCGATTCACTTTACAAAAGGGATGCCGGGTTGGGACTGTTGCAATGCGTAGATGAAACGCAATCCCAAAGGATTATGAATGAAATCCATGGCGGGGTGTGTGGGCCACACATGAGTGGACCGATGTTGGCCAAGAAGATCTTGAGGACAGGGTATTATTGGTTAACGCTGAAGGCCGATTGCGATGATCATGTCAAGCGGTGTTACCAATGCCAGGCGCACGGTAATGTGATCCATACACCTCCCAATGAACTGCACTGTATGACCTCCCCGTGGCCATTTTCAATGTGGGGAATGGATGTAATCGGACCAATAGAGCCCAAAGCAAGCAACGGGCACCGATTCATTTTCGTCATGATCGATTATTTCACCAAATGGGTAGAGGCAGCGTCTTTCCCTAAAGTAACTCAGGAGGTCATCGTCAGCTTCATCAGGAATAATGTCATTTGCCGATATGGGCAACCTGAGGTTGTGGTCTCCGACAATGCCAAGAATTTAAACAACGCCCTCATGAAGGGGTTGTGCGACCAGTTTAAGATCAAACACCTCAATTCTGTTATTTACCGTCCCAAAATGAATGGGGCAGTGGAGGCTGCCAATAAGAACATCAAGAGGATCATGGCAAAAATGTCTGCTAATCATCGGGGATGGCCAGATCTGTTACCCCTCACCTTGCTAGCCTACCGAACATCAACGCGTACTTCTACAGGGGCAACCCCTTACGCTTTGGTGTATGGAATGGAGGCTGTCCTGCCAGTTGAAGTTGAGTTGGCGTCCCTCAGAATAGTGATCGATGCTTAGATAAGCGAGGAGGATTGGATGCAAAGTCGATACGACCAATTGGCCCTAATTGATGAGAGGAGGGTGGCTGCTATTTGGCACGGCCAGCTATATCAACAGAGGATCTCCCGATCATACGACAAAAGGATAAGACTTCGGAAGTTCAAGGAAAATGATTTGGTGTTGAAAAGAGTCATGCCTTGACAAGACGAAGCCAAGGGGAAGTTTGCCCCGAATTGGGAAGGACCATTCGTGATTAAGAAGGTGCTATCCGGAGGAGCCCTCATATTGCAGGAAATGGATGGTGAGGTATTTCCACAACCCCTCAATGCTGACTCGGTGAAGCGGTTCTACGCTTAAATCATCAGTTCTGTTTTTCCTTTGACAGCGAACTACGTAGGACCTGATCTCCCAACTTGTGGGGGTACGTAGGCAGCCATCATGGCGCGGTCCGATCCTTTAAAAATAATCCTTTCCCCAACCAAAACCAATTTTCGATAGCCAGATAAAACCTTCCTACACCCTCAAAACTGTCCCGAAACCAACTGCCTAACCAGTTTCATCCCAGAATACATACCCTGATCCAACCCAAACAGTTATCCAAAATCTGAGATTCAATCCGACGAAATCAAAAGGTGTGCGGCAATATCTGTCAAATCTCCATCAAGTCTTGAGGAAAGAAAGAAGGCGAAATGTCAAAATCATGGTCAGTTGGATAAAATGATGATCCAATGGAGGGCAATGATACGACAAAAGGGGAAAATGACTAAATTTAAATGCATGTCCTATATATATAAGTCGTTTTATTACAAGATTTCTCTTTCAATAACTGATGAAAACCAACATAGTCTATGCAGGAAATAAAATAATCTACAAATCTGAAACTAGCCGAAGCAGGATGGACAGGGTGGTGGATGGATCTGAAAGCATCAGCATCTCCTGCAAATCTGCTGCCCCAGCATATCAATACGATCCAGTAAAGCAGTAGCTCGGCTGACAGTCCCAAAATGAGCATCTACCACTGCCCTGGTCTGAAATACAATGGCCTCTCTATCAGCAATGGCAGCATCTCTAGCCCGAATGGCCTCATCTCTCTCGGCAAGGGCGGCATCCCTCTCGGCTTCAGTAGTAATCAGGGCCAGGCGGAGTCGGGAATCCTCAGCGACCTGACTCGGGGCAGAATCGGCTGAGATGGAATGGTCTGTGGTATCTTCTGTGAAAATCACTCCAGAGTCATCAAAGGCCCCAGTCCGACTCAAACTAGCCGAATCCAGGTCTCCACGCAACCACTGTACGTAGGCAAATGTCTGGATGTGACAGCTCGCACTATGTTCGGCAAAGATCCTGCGATCCCAAAGCTCGTATACCTGCAATAGATCCCTCTCTGTACAGGATGATATAAGGAATCGGTATGCGGCTGCACCCGCGAAGGGGTGTAAATCCTGTGTCTGATCAAACTGCCCCATAACCACCAGGGGATGATAGGTCGTCACGCCCCTTAACCCAGCAATGGGAATGAAATCCATGTCAGGCACATGAGTCAAGAAGCTCGTGAAGGAGCAATAGCCCGAGTAAACCAATAGATGAAAGGGGTCCTCAATGATAGACAAAAATGATGTCCAGGAGGCCACATCAGTACAACTCGCGGGACGAAATGAAAACTGCGTGGTTATGTCATGACTGAAGCAAAACCCTTGGCGACGGAGGTGGCCGATGGGACTAAGGTGACTCATGAACCACACATACAACAAAGTCGAGCTCCCTCGGAATACTCTGCCTCGGAAGGACTGGCAATATGTGGCCGACATATAGGTATCCGCCAATATCATGGGGAGAATGGTGTGATCCTCCTGAAGGGCCCCAACGGCCGCAACAATCCGCATGTCCCAATGATCGGATCCTGCAGGCAAATACAAAACTGAGATGACACAGGCCATCAGAACGCCCACTCTCAAGACATCCCAGCGCTCCTCGGACACGGAAAAATCACCGAGGAAAAGACGGAAACTGTCAGGTGAGCCAAATCGGTCAATCAAGAATTGAAGAGGAACCATATGGTCTGATGTGATTACCGGTAATAAGACAGCCCTCCGCAAACCGGTGAAAGTCAAGAATTGACGGCGCATGGAACCAACGGTAACCCTAGCACAGGGACCATCCAACGGCAAGCCGGTGAAGCGAGCATACTCCTTAAGGGTGGGGGTCAGCTCTACTGTCCCAAACCTAAACACCTGACGGGCAGGGGCCCAATAGCTCAGAAGACCATCCACAAAGCCCGCTGGCACCCGGAAGGTTAATAAGGACCAAGAATGTCCCAAAAGACCATCTACGATAACCCTATCTGCTGGCAGTAGACTGTCCAACCAGCGGAGGAGGCTGCCAATCAACCCTGTGGGAGGAGTGGAATCCAAACGAACCACGGCATCTGAGGACGACATCTGTGAAAAAATAGTATCAAAAAAGACTGTACAGGGGTCATTTTCTATCCATAAATAAAAGAGCATGCATCATACAGTTAATAATAAAACAGGTGAATCCCATAAAATGAAAAAGAAAACTGTGCATAAATAAATAAATGAGTTCAGTACATAGTGCGTAAATGAAAAAGAAATCTAAGCAGGTGCCGATACAAAGGCCCTATCCTATCCTGGTCTAAATAAAATCAGTATCATCTATGAAAGCAGGATCCTCGAACTGATCCCCTGGAGTCGTCGAGCTCGGAGGACCAAAGTTCATATCAGGGATGTAGGGATGCGCCGTGGCATCAGATGAACTCGGGCCTGCATCATAACCTGCACCATCAGGATCGTAGGTGTAAGCCTCCTCCGGGGTCCGGCCCAACCCCCGAATAAACAGCGACAACTGATCCACCTGGCGGGTCAATGTGGCGATCTGCTCAGCGTGGGTAGGGGTCCGAACACAGGCAGCCCAATCGGTCATCGTCACCGAGCCTGGAACCATATCTCCAAGAAAGAAAGTGGCCCGAGTCTGAGGACCGATGGTACGGGGCACCCACCATGTACGGAATGCATCACTCGTAGTGGGACCCGTGGAAAGCATCCGACCATCCTCCTCGGCGAGCATGATCTCCGAGGGCTGAGAATCCAGCGGCCAGAAAGTAGTGAAAGAAAGGGAGTGCGGGATGCGGATCTCTCCAGTGACGCATCTAAATGCGCGCTCTCCTAGATACATCACCCAGCCTCCAACACTCTGCAAAGTAAGGCGACGGGTGGAAAGCTCGAACTCCGGGCCGGAAGGATGCCCGTCAGCAAACCCCACAGTCAGATGCTCGGAGAGGTAGGGAATCCAGACGACGTCGGCAGCCGTGATCAACTCCAGCTGAATACGACAATGTGCAAAGCTGCCCGACACGGGGACCTCCTCCAGAGTGTTGTGATGCCATCGCCGACCCCGAGGATAAGTGTCCGGGCCCAGAGTAGTGATGGGCCTCAGACATGGAAGCCGCTCATAGGCCCAGAACTGTGAATAGAAACAAGGCAAGGCATGAGTCACTATCAAATACAGAAAAGAGATGAAAGGAAAAGAAATACAGTAAGAGAGAGGAGGAAGGGACTCACCAGCAGAAAGTGGTAGAAACCGAGCCAGGCATCAGTCTGTCCCTCCGAGCGTAGGCGCATACCGTGGAGGAAATAGGCAAAGGTGAATGACCCCCAGTCATAGTCACTGATGCGATCCACGTCTCTAACCGCTCCCACGACGCTGAAATGAATGGTGGAGGAGTTGTTCCCTAGGAAACAACCCCTCATGATCGTCAGGAACAAGCGTCGGAGTAGAATGTCGCGGGTACCCTGATCTGCTGGAGTAGGCAGCGCATAGAGACCCCCGACTGCATCGACAGCCAAGGCACCAGATCGGATACTGCGGGCCTTAAAGACCCGGTCCTCAGCAGCGAAGCCCAGCAAAGCTCGAACCTCCACAGGAGTGATATCAAGATCCAAGGGGACGCGGGAGACCCGGGTTAAACTCAATGCCGGTAATGTACCTCCAGTCCCATGGGGTCAACACGACCTCGCAGTCGAGGAGATGAAGAGACTGCGTCTGGTGGAACCATCGCTCGGATAAAGCCCTCATGTAACCCCAGGGGCACTGGCGGGGGATGATAGTGAAGAAATGTCGAAAGCCCCAAGAGTCCACCATCGCCCGATAATCACTGTGCAGGGCCGCGTAAAGGGAGTAGATGTTGAACCAGTTGCCCCTCGGCTGGGTAAACTCGGGTACCTGGGCAATCACCAAGGGGTCAGTCCGGATAAAAGGAGAATGGAGAAATTGAGAGTAAAATCAGAATAGAACTGAATATACCTCGTTAGCCACGAGAGATGCTGAAGGGTGACGACTGAGATCCCGACCCAAAAGATCGGGTATCTGCACAGAGGCGCCAGAAGAAGCCTGACGAGTAGATGGAGCCGGTGCGCTAGAGGATGGCCCCTCTGCCGCGACCTCCGGAGGGACAGCCTCCTCAACGTCCGGATGACCAGGACGAATGACAGCCTCCGTCAAACGACGAGCCTGACGGGTCCGAGGAGGAACAGGAGTGGGTGCAGGCCTACGACGGCGAACACCCGAAGTCCGAGAGGCGGAGGAGCTACTGGGCGCATCACGATCCATAGCTGGAATAGAACGGGCGAGAAAGAAGGTAAGTTCCCTTTTTAAATTATGTAATGAACATTCTAAATTTCTAGCCTCATCATATGATTAATGCAACATGATGCATGTCAAAAAAAAAAAAAAAAAAAAAAAAAAAAAAAAAAAAACGGCAGAGTTCCGTTTGAAAAATGGACATCCCAGGCATAAGCCAAACGCGTTTTCCATCAATCAAAGCCTCAAACAGATCTAAATTGCATTCATATATGTAATTACAGTATGTAATGCATGATTTTATTGCAGAAAAGGAATAACAATATGTGGGACCGCCTCATGAACATAAAATAGGACTCACATAGTTGATACATAGCATGTATATGGGATGGTACATTACATAACATTGTAAAGCATACATTTTATCTCTAAACATGCCAATAGTCAAATGTATAGCAAAACATTGACGGAATTGAAAAGTGACCGGTCAAAGTGTTACCTGTAGCGTGTAGATCAATCCTACCGGAACAGTTTTTGCAGGAAAGTTGAAAAATCGACGAAAAGCCCTTACGAACAAGCAAAAATCGCAAGGAATATGTATGAGTTGGAAGTTGAAAGTGACAGATCTGGAAGCAGGAGGCCGCTTATAAGCCCGATCTTGGCCGCAGATGTATCTGCGGCTGGCCGCAGATCCATCTGCGGCTGGCCCTGGTGGGCCCCACCTTGCTCCCTTGAAGCCATTTGACGTGTTGAAGTGAAAAGTTTACGCGATGGGTGACCGGCGACGATACCCGGCCCCGACGAGACGATCGACCGGCGACGATAACCGGCGATCATGAGATGGATGTCCGGCGACGATAACCGGCTCCGACAAGATAACCAACCGGCGACGATAACCGGGGGTTACGCGATGGGTGACCGGCGACGATACCCGGCCCCGACGAGACGATCGACCGGCGACGATAACCGGCAATCATGAGATGGATGTCCGGCGACGATAACCGGCTCCGACAAGATAACCAACCGGCGACGATAACCGGGGGTTACGAGATGGGTGACCGGCGACGATACCCGGCCCCGACGAGACGATCGACCGGCGACGATAACCGGCAATCATGAGATGGATGTCCGGCGACGATAACCGGCTCCGACAAGATAACCAACCGGCGACGATAACCGGGGGTTACAAAATGGGTGACCGGCGACGATACCCGGCCCCGACGAGACGATCGACCGGCGACGATAACCGGCGATCATGAGATGGATGTCCGGCGACGATAACCGGCTCCGACAAGATAACCAACCGGCGACGATAACCGGGGGTTACGCGATGGGTGACCGGCGACGATACCCGGCCCCGACATGACGATCGACCGGCGACGATAACCGGCGATCATGAGATGGATGTCCGGCGACGATAACCTGCTCCGACAGATAACCAACCGGCGACGATAACCGGGGGTTACGCGATGGGTGACCGGCGACGATACCCGGCCCCGACGAGACGATCGACCGGCGACGATAACCGGCGATCACGAGATGGATGTCCGGCGACGATAACCGGCTCCGACAGATAACCAACCGGCGACGATAACCGGGGGTTACGCGATGGGTGACCGGCGACGATACCCGGCCCACCGACGAGACGATCGACCGGCGACGATAACCGGCGATCACGAGATGGATGTCCGGCGACGATAACCGGCTCCGACAGATAACCAACCGGCGACGATAACCGGGGGTTACGCGATGGGTGACCGGCGACGATACCCGGCCCCGAACGAGACGATAGATTGAAAGAGTGAACCCAAAGACTAACGAACACGGTCAAGGGGTTGATACATTGACACTCTTACGAATGTCTTGCATGCATTACATCTTGTGTTGCATCATAAATTATATGTGTTGCATCATATATGTATTGTCAATTCTTATGCACTGTCATTCATGCATCGAGTGTCTATTCTTTATCCTGTTCATTTCATTTATCATTTCATAAACATGATAAAGAGGGGCAGCTGTAGACACCCAAATTTTGCGTTTCCTTCTACTAACCATGACAGGAGGGCGAAATCGTCAATTGAACCGGCTTGCGGGAGCAAAGGAGCGGGCACAAGGGCGAGCGCCCGGCACCGCCGCAATGTTTTGGGCAACCCAAGTTTACGTGACAATAAAGCCGTCCGAGGCAGGCATTTCCGAATGAGGTGGCACGTCTCCCGGAAATTCCCGGACTGCAGAATACGAGCCTGTCAGCGAAAACCGACGTTGCGGCACGAAAATCGAGGTGTGGCACGAAAATCGAGAAAGTCAAGCCCGCCAGCCGCGGATAGATCTGCGGCCAAGTGGGTGCGCCAGCACGGAAACCAGGAAATCAGCACTACCAGCTGAGTGCGATGGGAGGCGTGCCAGCTGGCCAGCCGCAGATCCATCTGCGGCCAGCCGCAGATAGATCTGCGGCTGGCTCTGGCCAGCCTATTTAAGCCAGCTTCAGGCAGCATACAGGGAAGTCAGCAAAAAATTTGAAAGAGGAAGAATTCCAGCGGAAAACAGCAGCAAAAATCGGAAATAGAGAGGAAAAAACACCATAATTTTGCAACAAAATAGGAGAGAAAGGAAGGAAAAAGTGAGGATTAATATCTCTTGAGTTGATTGTATCACATATACCTCTCCTTCTATTCGAATACATCAAATTTACATCCATTTGGATATCAATTGCAAGGTGAAATCTCTTTTGTGATATCAATTTCTAGCATATCATTTGATCAAATTAGATGCAATTTTTCATGTAATTTATTGATTGAACAATGAATTAGGGATTATGAGTGAAGTTTCCATCGGAATAAAACTCTTCCTAGTAACCCGATGATATTCGTTCATTAATTTCTTTGTTTGTTTTAAGGTGTTATATTTGGTATCAATTCCTTTAAATCGTTATTTTAGGATGTCTTGGTATTGTTAGATTATCCGGGTTGGTTTATTTTCTTGTAATATCCGATTGTTTGTGTATGGATACTTGGTTGTGAGCCTAGGAAAGCGACCCCGGGGTCCCAATCCGATGATGGACATATCTTGATGTAAGAAGTAGAAATGACGTAGTTTTCATTGTAAATATGTAATCGTTGGGCCTTAAAACGACGCTAAGGCGAGGATCGTGTTTAAGGCCCCGAAATAGTGAAATTTGTGATTGTAGGCGTTTGGGGTTTATTTTGATGGCTTACATGCCCATGAATAACTCCAACGCATTTTTATGTTTGATTTGATCTATGACACGAAATTGATTTCAAAGCTAAACGATAAGATTTTCATAAAATCAATCAAAGTAGGATATTAGAATCACGAGGTTAAAATTGGAGAAATGTTAATGAATGTCGATTCCTATCTAACGAGAAAGCCAAAGAAAATCGTTTTCCAAAACATCACACAAAATGATTTTATAAATAAAATGACGTTTTATTAAACCGTTGTATATAGGGTTAAAGAGATTCTAGAAATTGCCCATCATTTTATGAAAGCAACGTATAGATCTCGATTCCTATTTAGACGAAGGTTTAAAACTCTTATTTTGCCAAAACGACACTTAACGAAAATCTCATAGTTTTGGACAATTAAAATCAAACCTTTCTCATAAAGACTAAAGCTTTCTCGTGCATACCGAAAAGACATTCCGAAGCGTTCTCAAATTAAAACACGATTTTCCCTAAAATCCAAATGACTCTTTCATACAAATTCCCCACAACATTCACATAGGCACACACACACACACACACACACACATACACATTCATGAATTAAAGGATAGGAAAGCATCAAGATTGCGGTAACCGTGTTTCACGGAAGTCGAGGGGTGCCTAACACCTTCCCCTCACTTAAGCAAGCCCCCGAACTCTATGAATCTCGATTCGCAGACCATTTAATTCGGAGTCACATATGAGCCAGCGATTTATAAAAAAACGAAAACTCGGATGAGTTGGTACATCCATTTCAAATATACCAACTGGCGACTCTGGTTAATTGGCTCATCATAAAAAACGATCTTTCAAAACCCCGTCGACATCAATGCCGACCTTTTCCAAAAAATCATTAAATCAAAAGGCTAAAATTGGAAAAGACTAAAAGGACACGCGAGAAGAAGAAAACCCGGCGTTGACAGTTGGGACTTTCAACAGATATACTGCTAGCTGTACAAAAACTGAGATTCACATTTCTTACATGCATAAATATACTAGTACATATACATTGACCACTATTCTTCATTCATTACGACTCACAAAGGTCTTATAACTCTCAGACTTAACCTTTCTTTCTTTCATTTCCTCCATCTATTCCTTATATCGGGCTCCAATTGATCCTCTTTAGGGATTTCTATTATCTCATCATTCAGTTCCATCTCTAGATACTTTTTCCATATCAGACACTAAATCTACCCTTGGTTCATTTCTTATAATCTCTCTGTTGTCTCTCCTTTCTAATCATCAAAACAATCTAAATTGCCATCAATCATCTCTTAATTTTTTTTTTTGCATATAACATCATTCATCTTAATACTCTCAACTTTTGCTTAAAAACTCTATATGAGTTCATTACCTTTGTTTCACCTGGCATTCCACCATAAAGCTTAATAACTTAACTAACACTTCAAAATATCGATATATTCATTATTTATCGAATCAATCATTTCCTTCTTGCAAACCTTAACCCAACAGATTCTAAGGTGCCCTATTTTCATCACAAAGAAACTCCATACCACATCACTCCAATATCTTATCTAATGAATAGCCACAAAAATTGATCAATAGCCACAGAATTGATCAATAGCATTAAATGATTAATCTAATTACCTCGAATATCTATAACTCTAGTTTACAATGGATCGTCCATACTTAATGGTCTTCACTTTACCATATTATCTCATCAATACACATTCCTCAAATTATCCACAAGCTTAATAACACCAACGTATGATCCAAATCCTCAATTTTAAGATCATAATAAATTTCTACCCAAAAATAACTTTATATGAGTTCTATCCCCTTCTATTCCTCTACATTCTCTCAGGTTATAGCCTAAGGACTCTTTCTCCTAAGGGTTATAACCTATAGCTCTGATACCAACCTATGACACCCCCAAATTCGGGTTTCTTAACCTCGAATTCGGTGTTCACGATTCTCAACAACAAACATACTTTCTAACTAAATGCGGAATAATAATCATACAAAGTCTATCGAAATAATAATAAAGTCTTACAACATGGTCCCAAGGTTCTTTAACCTTAACTTAGAAACATACCCTTAATACAATAAGAGTTCACATAACCAAATAACATGTTTAGATAACTAATACATAAGCCTTATCAGGCAACTATTCTTGCACCTTCCCTTTTCCTTTGTCCCCTTTTGACGTTTCTACCTTAGCTGAAATAACAATCATGATATAGCAAGGGTAAGCAACTTGTTTGCTTAGCAAGTTTATACACAAGGGAGATATATCATGAATAGAAGGAAGATTCGCTTTCAATGTTCAACGACAATATAAAATTGTGAAGAAACATTAATTAATAGTCAACAATTGAATATTTGAATAATTGAATGACAATTACTGAGTGGTTGGAAATAACCATAGACATTTGCCAAGGTTTTCAGCATTTAAACTGGACCTCTTAAAAAGTTTTGGTAATCAAGGGGATCAGCCTTTCATACCCCGTGATTTATGCATAAACACTTAATAACCAGCATTGATATCATGCCTTAATCAAATTTATCCTTTTCTCAGCCAAGAGCTCTTACCATAACGATTTAATAAGAACAGCTTTTAAAATACATTTGATTTCACAAATTTAGACATGCTTGATCTAGCTGATACAAATAGCATAGATCTATCTCATAAACAGTTCATGCTTGAAAGAACTTTAACTAAATTCACAATTCAATAATAATAGAATAGGAATTCAATTGCACAAGGTGCGAATCTCAATAATCAGTATAGATGTGAATAATCAACAATAATTATTCACTAACATGCTTCAAAAATAATAACTCGAGTTTGAGTTAGGGAACTTGCCTGTCTGCTCAGCTACAAATAATCTAGCTTTAACTAATTGGCCTTGAAGAACCTAACATTGATAATGTCGATCTATCAATTAGTACTACGTAGTTGTATATCGATACGCTTACTTATGCTATTTATTTAACAATTAAGCCAATCACATAGCACACATAAGCAAATAGACTATCGTAAATCCTATAAGACACTTAATATTATCAATCGTGATAATATTTAATTCACCTCTTGGTATTATTAGTCCACTAATAACACTTTTATTCATTTACTAATCTTATTAACATCTTAATAATATTTTAATCATCCAATAATACTTTAATCTAATATTATTAATCTCTTAATAATATTTTAATTCTCATATCATTAATAATATTTCAATCTAATATTATTAGCCATTTTAATAATATCTTAATCATTTATTAATGCTTAAAATAAATATTATTACCCATTCAATAATATTTTCATAAAGTTTTAATCTTAATATTTTTTTGTTTACTTAAAAATATCGAATTCTTATATTACAAATATCATAGTAATATTTTAATAAGTTATTAGGCGAATAAACAATTTATTCTAATTGTTTTACCCCTTATTAAACAACTCCTTTACTACCCATAAAAGGTCATAAATATTATTTCTCATTAAATATTACCAAAATACCTCTCAATAGTCAGAATATATAATATTAGGAGTATACAAGCTTAAAAATCACATTTTTCTTATTTATGACATCATTTAACCATTTATTTTCTTTTAACCATAACTATAACATTATTATGAAAAATAGCAAATAGGTTCTGAAAATTATTATCCTCTGGATCTGGATAGTATATGATCCAACAATGATCCACAAATGTTCCTGGAGTTTTAGAAAATGATTTACTATTTTTAAAGTACTCAAAACCTCCGAATCTTGTTACATTTTTCATAAATCGAGTTTCGCTCAGAAATTTCTGAAATTTTCAGGGTACACTCTCATAATGTATATAAACATACTGTAAAAATTTCATATTATTTCAAGGTACACACAGTGAGAAATCCGAGTATGAATATTTAGGAGTCCTTCACGGTAAAAGCCATTACACAAAAACTACACATCGAAACGTGTTCGTTCTTTTTCTTACTTGTAGATAACTTCTTAAGGTACCTCTGTGATTTTTTCCAGATTTTTAAAAGATACATAACTGGCCGAAAAAACCTTTGGAAAAATGAAGACAACAAGCTTTTAGGGTTTTAAAGCTTTAAGTTTTATAGCTGGACTGTTTTGGGAAAATAGCCCCCAAGGCTTCAAAAATTATTGGATTTGTGTTCTACCACTTGGGTTTACTAGCTAACTCATGTACCTAGCACCCCCTTTCAACGGATCACAAATCCAAGTTGTAGATCTCAAGTTATGGGTGATCCAAGTAAAGAAAAGCTAGGGTTTTTACCCTTTGAGAACATAAGTTCCTTTTCTTCCTTTGAATCTCCATTCTAACACTCAAGAGGATTAGATCTATACATGAAGCATGAAGATCTAATGATTCTTGAGTCTTAGAATAAAATCTCTCAAAAACTATGAAAATAAAACAAAGCAAGAAAGAAGGAAATGGTTTAGGGTTTCAGCTTGATCTTGTAGCTACTCTCCTTGATCTACCAAAGTATGTGATGAACTTGAGATGCATGAACTATGCTAATCTCACTCTCTTTTTCTCTCTAAGCTCTTACTCTATACTTGGTGAATAATAGATGAACCAACCCCTACTAGCATTGGTGAGGGGTCCTATTTATAGGAAAGTAGAGACCATGGGCAAAATAGTCATTAATCATGACTAGGCAAGGGCAATTTGATCAATTCATCAATAATAGGAAGCTTCCTAGCAACTTCCTCAAGGGTATTTTAATCATTACCCAACTTCTTTTAAGGTTAAAATAGTCTTTTCGCAAAATCTTAATTATCCATTAGTTATTAACCATTCTTCATTGGTTATTAGACATTGGTTATTATCTTATCATAATTACATTGTTTAAACACAATGGTTATTATCCCGCCATAATTACATTGGTTATTAACCACTTGGATATACAATGGTTATTGCCCCTTCATAATTACCTTGGTTATTAACCACTCTTGGCCATTTTATCCATTACACACCAATTCCTATACTTGACTCACATATGGTTATTTCTTAACCATAGTTATATCATACCTGCCAACACAAGTATAGACACATCTTATACATCTCCCACCAATTAACCCAAGTTGGTTTAAATAGAACACAACGTTAACTCATTAAATTAAATTAGATTTAATTAATAAGGACGTTCAAAATTCACGGGCATTACAGATCCCATAGAGAATGATTAGTCTAAATTTATGCTTTGTAAACCAAATGAGGTGGGTTTGGAATTTTATTTAACGAATTAACTGAAACAAAATAAGAATAAAATAAAGACTTTAGTTATTCCGTTCAATATCACTTTATCATAGCAATATTTATCCTTCAATGAAATTAATAGCCCTAGGTAACAACAAGTTCTGCTACCCGAAAATCCCCTTAATTATCACTCAATGAAACAAGCTCTTCACAAGATTCTAACCATTATACAACCTAGAACAAGCTCTCTAGATTTAATATAATAGTAGCATTAAGATCTAGGGAATTAGACTATTCCAAGCAACAATCACACAAGCTTAGATTATTTAACCTGTCTTCCAATAATCATAGCAATACTCAAAAGCTTAACCACAATCATGTATCACTAATTGCTACTAATGATTAGGCACAATATCAATCACGCGTAATATTATCCCTTGATCTAGCAGATGATATCAGTTAACCAATTTAATCCTGTAGAAACTAAATTAGTTAAGCCAAATAACATTCAACAGTTAAAACGGATTATCAAGAATGAACTTCATATAAGAAGGAATGAAAAGTGCAAATAAAGTTCAACATCCCATTGGAACTAAATAAAAGAAATGAGAAGAGTTCATAGCAAATATACAAAATATAATTTACAAGATATTCAATAATAATAGAATACAAAAATAAAGGAAGAGTTTAGAGAAGAAAAACTATGTTTTGATCTCCGGCTGTCACTTCGGATCACAATCTTCAATCTCCAAGCTTTCACCTTCGATTCTAGGCTTCTATAAGTGTTGATCCCTTGTTTGCTCTTGAACTATAAAAATGGAGAGGAGAGTAGCCTCCCCCTGGAGGTCTACTTCCTCTCCCTACTCCTATACTAACAAAATAATGTGGAGAATGGATACAAGGAATTGGTGGTGAATTAGTGTGTAAATTAGCAAAATAAAGCCTAGCTTCACTTAGTATTTATAGGACCTCATAGTGTGCTAACCCATCATCATAAGTCAAGATTAAACACCCAATCTACTCATGTGCATCAGCCAACCAAGGAAGAATCCACCCAAAAACGTGCCCATGTGATGCACAAATAGTCCAAATCTAACAACTAAACTGATCAGCACCTTGTAAGCCAATTTTGAATCAGCAAACCACCGATTTTGGACTTAGGCAAAGAATAAACATTGTAGCCCTGGAGTTTCTAATGAATTTGGGCTTTTGAATAACCTGATTTGGGTTGAAAAATGCAAATTATGGCCCAAATACTCCAACTGGTACGAACAAGAATCCAGTCCATGTGGGATTCGGACCAGCTGTCTAAAAAGTAGTGTTTGGAGGCCCAAATGAATTCGAATTTTTGCTCACCATACCATTCTAGAAAGCTTGAGAAGTCCACTAAAAACTTCAAGAAGACCACATTCTTATTTTGAAACTCTAACACAATTCAAATCGTAAATGAAGCTCCAGAGGTCAATCTGTCCAAAAGCCAAACAATCTGAAATTTTCAACTTCGATGTCCGTTGGTAAAATGGTCATAGCTCTCTAACTCGAGCTCTAATTTAGGCGTTTCAAGATGATCCGGAAAGTTAAGAAATAGATTTACAACTTTCCTTATTTGAGCTTTGAGAGATATTGGTTGGACGAAGGACAAACTTGGGCCTCAAGTGGACGGACTAATTTCAAAACAATCCAAAAGTGCGGAAATAACTCATTTTTCATTTAATAGCTCCATTTGCAACCTAAATCAAAATATTAGAATAGTGAGTACATTTAGGTGCCAAATAAGTATAAAAGACTAGACATTAAGAGATAAAAACATAACATATTTTATACTTATCATAAGTGAAAGTCTAATTTCTCAAGAGTCAAGTTCAAACATTGAGCATATGTAGGTGAAATAAAAGAGTGGGTAGAGCTAGTATTTAACAGGGCATAGACTTCACAAGATTTTATGAGTAGCTTATCGATTATAACTTCGTTTGGATTCCATGCCTTTTGGGATGTCACAACAAAAGCTCTCTCCTGAACCATAGGTTTTGGCATGTCTGTGGTTGCCTTGGGTGTCGCCATTATAGATGGATTCAATTTTACTGATGGACAAAATCGAGCAATATGTGGCCTTCCTTCCCACAACTGTAACAGACCTTGGATGATTATGTATAGTTTGGGCTGATATGTCCCTCTTGTCCACACTTGTAACATTTGACTGGTACTCGTTCCCCTCCCTTTGAAATTGGTGTTGATGTCGATGCCTTTTCATGATCATTATTGAATCTTCTTTTCTTGAAGTCATTTCCATTAAGCTCGTTCCTCTATTATCTACGCCAGGATTGCCATGGAAGTGGTTTCCATTTTTGGCATGGTGATTGCCTTCTCGATGGTTCTCGTTGTTCCGATGATTACTAACATTGTTACAATTATTATCGTGATTTCTCTCCCTTTGATAGTCATTGCCTCCCGGTTAAAACGTCTCTTTTTCTCGCTCTAGTAACTGAGCCCTATCCACGATATCTAAATACAATGAAGTTTAAGAGACATAAGATGTTGACGAATTTCAGGTTTCAAACCTCGTAAAATATTTGAGTCATGTGCTCTTCATTGTCCACCAAGTGGGGTGAAAATCAGGATAGTTCGGCAAAGTTGGCCTCATACTGTGAGACAGTCATGTTATTCTGCTCCAATTTGATGAATTATACCTTCTTCATGTGACGAATACTCTCTAAAAAATACTTTTCATTGAAAAATTTATTGAACTCCGCTCAAAACATCTCGAGTGCCGAATGATGAGTATATTTCACTGATTCTCACTAGTGATCCGCCTCTCCTCGCAGCATAACGGTGGCGAAGGGAACCTTTTTTTCATCAGCACATCATAGTACATCAAATATTTTCGTCATTTGCTTGATCCACGCCTCTACCTTGAGTGGGTCTGGCTTCCCGAAAAACGCAGGCAGTCCCAGCTCCTTGAACTGCTTAGCAGTGACCAATCGCGAGTTACCAGCGTTTCCACCTATATTATAAATATAAGTTCTTCTTGTCTGGTTTGGCATGAATTATAGAAATTCCCTTAAAAAGCCATCATACATCATATGGTCAGTAACGTTATTTTCTAGGGTCATTGATGAGTGTATTTTATATACACAAATTAGGTCCTTTTGAGTTTAATAATTTGTAAATCCCAAGTCATTTCGTTTGATTTTATGTGTTTTCATCTTATTGTTATGTAATGTAGTTTTGTATTGCTTTATATATTTTTGTATGTTTTTATGTGTTTTTACGTTGTTTTGTAGGAATTGAAATAAAAGCTCCTTGGAATTAATACCCATAACTTGCTTTTCGGTACAATATCTTCTTGTTTCCCAATTTTACCCATGATCTAATCCAAATCTCTCAAAACTCAAAGAATGAAAGTTGTAGATATTTGTCATAGCTTTTCATAACATCTTGAATCATCCAATTTGAAGTTCGTATGAGAGAGGTATGGTCATTTTACCATCGAATTTGGCATATATTTTACACAGCAGTTGCTTCGGGCTCAATTTGGGTCTTCTTCCGGCCAATATCTTGACAAGCTCCAGGTATGAAAGTTGTAGAGCTACTTCTTAGCTTTCCATAGCCTATTTAATCGCCTTAATCCGAGTTCAGACAAAGACGTTATGGCCATTTTACTAACATAGGTCAAAGCTGAGTCGGGTAACAGGCCATGGGCGTGGGCGCGTGGCTCCAGGCACCAGGCATCCAGTGCGCGCGCGCGGCGTGGGCGAGCTGCGGGCGTGCGGCATGGCCAGAGGCTGGGCGCGGGGGCGGCGAGCAGTGTGCGAGCGCGCCTGGGCGTGCTGAGTGCAAATCAAAAAAAGAACAACTAGGCGGCATGCAATGCTCAATTTTGCGATTGAGCCGGATTGAAAGAAAATAAAGGAGTCGGGCTAACGACTTTAAACCAAGCGCTTCTTGGGAGGAAACCCAAGTTTATTGTTTTGCTTTTTTTTTTGCTTAATTGCATTTTAGTTGTGTAATTGTATTTTAATTTCTTTAGTCATCTGCTTTCAGGTACGCCCCCAACTTAAAGGTATTAAAAGATGATATCAATGACGCGTGACACGTTCTCAGGGAAGTCTTCTATTTTACTTTTTCATATATCAGACATTGAGGACAATGTTAAGTTTAAGTTTGGGGGTAGTATTTATTATTTGTGTTTTTATTTTAGTTTTGGTGTGTTTTTAGTTATGTGTTTTTGTTCAAAAAAAATAAAAAATAAAGAATAAAAATTTATTTTTATTTTAGGTTGTGTCCCTTGAGCATTATTTTAATTTGATTTGAACTATAATACATGGTGAATGATAATTTCTTGTTTAAAGAGAGTCTAACTCATGACAAGTAGACAATTATTGCTTAGTCTTTGTGCTTATCGTTCATTGGTTATTATTTTGCTTATGCATCATTTCACTTTTATGCACTTACCCATGAGTATTAAGCTAGTTGTATGCTTAGAGAAGGCTTTTATAACCGAATGCTTGTGAAAAATTTCTATAAACTCTAGAACTCGTTTAAACATCACTCGAAGCAAGGTGTCCAAATTTGTTGTGTTTGAATTGATGGTCATGTGGCGAGTTGAGATGGAGTGTAAAATGCACTCACTCATGGACACATGCGTAGGAGAGATAGAGCGTAAAACGCACTCTCTTATAATTGTGATTAAAGAAAGAAAATTGTATATTGCAAATCTTGCAAGAGGTTGAGGTTGAGCGTAAAACGCACTCGCCCATATGAGCATGCTTAAGGTTGAGATGGAGCATAAAATGCACTCACCTAGAGCCCTTGGTTCTCAAAATTTTTGGAATTGTGATTTATATACCTTTGTATTGAGTGATGTGTTAAGCATGTTGTTTGGGATTTACTTTGATTTCTTTCATAAGATACTATGGTTGCATAGGTTCATCCGAGCTATAATTGATTTAGTGCTAGTGGGTACTCACACACACACGGAAGGGACCTTAAGCAAGTTATGACTAGCTAATTGAAATTTTAGACTTGTAACGTTTTGTTTGTTCTCTTGAGTTCCATGTGTTGATGTCTTTGAGACCATTGTCGGCTTATTAATTCATTGCTCAAGTTAGGTTGTATTAGAAGTGTTTGAAGTATGTAGTTTAGGTTTGTTTTGCTTGAGGACAAGCAAAGATTTAAGTTTGGGGGTATTTGATGAGTGTATTTTATATACACAAATTAGGTCCTTTTGAGCTTAATAATTTGTAAATCCTAAGTCATTTCGTTTGGTTTTATGTGTTTTCATCTTATTGTTATGTAATGTAGTTTTGTATTGCTTTTATATATTTTTGTATGCTTTTATGTGTTTTTACGTTGTTTTGTAGGAATTGAAATAAAAGCTCCTTGGAATCAATACCCATAACTTGCTTTTCGGTACAGTATCTGCTTGTTTCCCAATTTCACCCATGATCCAATCTGAATCTCTCAAAACTCAAAGAATGAAAGTTGTCGATATTTGTCTTAGCTTTCCAGAACATCTTCAATCATCCAATTTGAAGTTCGTATGAGAGAGTTATGACCATTTTACCATCGGTTTAGGCATGAATTTTACATAGCAGTTGCTTCGGGCTCAATTTGGGCCGTCCTCCGACCAATATCTCGACACGCTCCAGTTATGAAAGTTGTAGAGCTACTTCTTCGCTTTCCATACCCTATTTAATCGCCTTAATCCGAGTTCAGACGAAGAGGTTATGGCCATTTTACTAACAGAGGTCAAAGCTGAGTCGGGTGACAGGCCATGGGCGCGGGCGCGCGGAATGGGCGTAGGCGCGCGGCGCCAGGCACCAGGAAGCCAGCGTGCGCGCGGCGTGGGCAAGTTGTGTGTGTGCGGCATGGCCAGGGGCTGGGAGCGGGCACGGCGAGCAGTGTGCGGGTGCGCCTAGGCGTGCTAAGTGCGATCTTTTGAGCTCCTAGTGCGATTCCAACTTACTTTTTGACCCAAAATCTGATGTTTGGCTAGGGTTTTTCATGGAGGCACTATATAATATCTCTTTGGGGCTTCATATTTCATATTTAGGGATTAGAAGGCTACACTAAAACAACAAAATAGAGAGCCAAAGAGCTGCAATACAAGGAAAACTCAGCAAAAGCCAAAGAACCAAGAAGGAAAGGATTGTCAAAGGGATATCTAGACCTTGGAAGGCTGCACATACATCACCAACAAGAGCTTGAGGGCTGCAATTCAAGGAAATTCCAGCAACAAGCTAAGGAACATAAGGAGAAAAGATTGCCAAAGGAAGAGGAAAAGCTAGAAATTGACATCAACCAAGTAAGCAACATATAAATATCTTCAAAATGAGTTTTATCATCTCTTGCTTTCCTTTGAATTTGTATTTCTATTTCATGATGTACACCATGTGTTTGATATTTTGCTTAGCTACCATGAACTAGAGCTTGTATTCTAAGATTTCAATGGAACCCAACTCATAGTTCGAATTGACTTTTCTCTCTATGTTATTAATTACTCATTTGTGAATTGAATACCATAATTTATGCTTCATTTCTTAATTTCCTAGCTAGTAATTACCGTGGGAACCTATATGAACTTGACGAACGGATTATAGTGTTTAGACCTTGTTATGATATCATGCGAGAGTTAAATATTATGGGTAATTAATTGAGATTTAGTGACGTGTGTCTCGTTGATTATCCTCAATGATAGGTAACTTGATAATATTTAGGATAAACATATACCTAGATACCGTGTGTAACCAATGGAGAATCAATTTTTAATGACTTCCTATGTGAAAGTTAGTAATTGAAAGGATGGTTAATGAGATTTAGTGACACGTGTCTTGTAATTGTTCTTGAAATTGGTCTCTTGATAGTATGTAGGATAGACATATACCTATATGCCGCGTTAGGAAGATTCGAATTTGACCATCGACAGAGGCTTATAAGTAGCTTTGATTTCTCGGTTGGCAATTCTATGTTGTTAATTAATTCAAATGAGAGTGTTATGATATTCAAATGAAGTGTTGGGGGAAATTGCAATCTTAGACTTGTTAATATTAGAATTTAAGTATCTTTTACTTAATTATTATTATCTTAGTCACTACCAACAACAAAAACATCAAATCATCATTTGTCTAATTAAAATTAAGACGATATATAGTTGGTACTTGGGATACACTAGAACAATTCCCTATGGGTTCGACAACTCTCTTATCACTTTATAATTACTTGTTGACCGCGTATACTTGCGTGTATTTTTCGGTTGCGAAATCGACCAACAATCATAGGAGAATTATTGTCCTCCTAATTCACAGCATCTTGGTTAATAGTTGGCAAGGTCTCAATTGTCTCCTGCATTCCGTTGTTCATCTCTTGGTTTTCAGATGTCATTTTGAAATGCGGCTACAAAACAAAGGTTAGTTAAAAAAATTGACATATCATTTCTTGTCTCTACATCTAGGCCAACTAATTAGATAACGAAATTTAACTTAGGTAAGACATGCTAGTGAATGATTATACTCATCTCTCCTCACCTAGTTCTAATCGCAATTCTCCACCAGATATCATATCCCTAAGCTTTGATACCAACTATGACGCCCCCAAATTCGGGTCTACACCACCTAGTTTGAGTTGCCAAAATACAAACAACATACATAAATTCCCCTATTTAAATTATGAGAATTATTGCCACAATTGGTGAGGACTACTACAACTACAAACTTGGACCATCACTTCATTCCTTTGTTCTCCCGATTAGCCCCAGCTACACTCTCATTTTTGAAAGGAATTATGAAACAAAAGGGTGAGCTTAAATAACCCAATAAAGAATATTATGACTAAGATAACGAAGAATAAGTTATCCTTAGCCTTCAAAATCAGAGATTTAGAAAATGATAGACAACATAAGTTTTTAACAAACAACTGTTGAATTGTGACAATCCGAATATTCAGATATTATTAAAATAAGAAATAAATAAATAAATTTCTTATTTTAAGATATGTTAAGTGTGTTTGACTGCATAAATATTTTTGTGCTGTGTTTTTTCGTGATGAATTAGATGTATATAATAAATATGAAAAATATACATTTATTTGAAAAATTATATTTAATAATTAATAAATAAGTTAGCTTGAATAGGCTACAAGATGAAATAAGAAAGGTAATTCACTAATTAACTATTTGTGAATTTAAAATGTCTAATTTGATTAAATAAATAAATAAATTTATTTATTTACTAAGGATAGTTATATTTATGTTACAATAATTACTTGTAGCATAAATAGTAGTATAATATTTAATATTAGGCAAAATGGATGTAAATGAAATTCATTTTAACAAAGTATGGAATATATTAAATTATATATTTGTAGTGTAAATAAATTGTTAGAAAACAATTTATAGAGAGAATTAGATTATTATATTTAATTATACAATTTAGTTAATTGAATTAAAATAAATAATTAAATATTAGTTATTTTAATATAATATTTTCGTTACATTAAATGAGTTATACTTATCTAATGTATCGATTTCATTTTATTGAAATAATTAAGCAAATATAAATACAATTATTGATGTGTATTAGAAGTACCATTTATGTAATGTAAGTATAATATATAATGTATGTAATATATACATTACATGTAAAAGTAAAGCATGAGGTGGAAGTTAATAAAACTAAACTTGTAGCTGAGTATTAAGCCAAAGAAATATGAGGTGTATACATATGTTGATAAGTTTAATAAATGTGATGACTCATTTAACTAGCAAGCATGAGGTGTGGGAATTTTAAATCAAGAAGGGTACACTAAGCTAAGGAATCATATATCCCAAACTCAATTCATTACTGTCTCATCTCTCAATGTAAATTGGGTCTATGAGGTTTGTTTAGATGGGTAATATTTTTTAAAAATAGTATGCTATATCAAGTACAACATATTAAAAATTTGTCGTGATTGGATTCATAGTTTGGGAGTTATAAAATTGGGAAGTGGACAACAGGACATAGCCGCTGTTGCAGGCAGTAGCAGCCGCGCGTAGCGCTCTGCTGTTTGGGCTGCACTGCAGCGAGTTAGCTTGTTTGTGTGATGTTTTGGATGAATTTGATAGTTAGCTCATGAAAAAATGGAAATAAATCAATACGTATATATAAAATAATATATATTATAATTCATATATATATAATTATAAATACATTCAAAACATGAAATAAATTAGGAAAACGCTATATAAGCTTGAGTTTATGTATAAAAGCATGATGTATTCATGTATTGATATCACTAGAGCTATTTTGAGCATGGAATTATTTAACATATAGTAATCTCTAATTTAATAAAGGAATTAAATTTATAAACACTTTATTATATATATATATATATATATATATATATATACACACACACACACACACTTAGTATGTTTACACCATAACATTGAATGTAATTGAAGTAAATCATTGAAGAAAGAAGTTTATGAGTCGTGTCGTTTTCATACGCCGCGACACCGAATAAAGTTAGTAAAGATAGCTCGCATTAACTAACTAATGAAATGCGGATATTACAAAATAAGAACTAAATTAAGTTCAAACTAATACATGATAGTCTATTGATGGCTAATTAGTATGTCTATGGGCGTTAAATATGTAGGACTCTCAAAAGGCGATTAACGTCAAGTATCTTTGTGACAACCCGAGAAATCGAGTAGCCTTGTAATTAGGGTTTAAGAATATTATTTAATAAAATAAAATTTTATGAATATTATTCTGTTTATGTGATTCAAGGTTGATTAATGACCTAATTTTATGAAAATAATTTTTTTCGAAAAAAAATGCTAAAACGCTATTCATAAAACATAGAAAACGCTAATAAACGTTTATTTTTGAAATTTCGAATTACGTCATAGCGTTTATTTAAGAAAGAGAGATGAAATCTCTAATAAAAGTTTTTCGAAGAAAAAGTCGTAAAAACACTATTCACGCCAAAAACGTCATTTTCGTTTTAATCGAATTTTTGAATCACGGGATCGCATATCGCACTTATTTGAGGACGAGAAATGTAATCTCCAATAAAATCGACGAAAGAAATTTCGTAGTTTTTCGCACGTGGGATGAATTAAGAATATCTAATTTGGAAGAAATCGCGTAACCGACTAAGTTCGGGAATGTAAACCCTAGTTGTTTGTATGAAAGAGCAAAATGGACTTTTTACTAACTTAATAAGTTATGAAAGTCGAGTGGAAAGTAACTAGAATCGAATTTAAGTTTGAATAGAAACAACCGAGCCAAATAAGCCTAGGTTTTGGATGGCTTGGCTAGGGTTTCCTGGGGTTTAGTCTAGGGTAGCATGACTTAGCTTAGGGTTGAGCCAAGGCTTAGAGGCTAGGGATAAAACCTAATTACTTGGAGCCAAGGAAAAGTATGGGGCAAGTGTCACTCATTGGCAATTAGCATGAGGTGAAATGAACATGGAAAAAGCAAAGTGGGACAAGGGAGAAGGAGGGAGTGGCTGGGTACGGTGAGGTGGGGAGATAAGGTGGTGACTCACCTTCCATAAATAGAAAGTTTTATCCAAGAAAATCAAGTATTAGATTTTTGTTCCCTCCCCTCATTTTAATTCAACCAAACAGGGCCTTAAGTAATCATTTGGTCTCCTAACCTCACATGAGTTGACTTAACCTTAGAGCTTAGTTAGGTTAGTTGGTGGGGGAAATTAGCTAGGTTAATTCTACACTTAGTCATTTTCCTCATTCATTCCAAGAGAAAGAGGAGAGAGAAGAGATAAGAAAGGTAAGAAAGAACAACAAAAAGAGAGAAAGATCAAGAAAGAATTTAAAAGTTCCTTGAGAAATAAAAAGAGTGAAGATCCAAACCTAGCAAGAGGAAGGAGGAAGTCTAGCAAGTTTTTATTTTTGCATAAGTTAGCAAGATCAAGAAGAAGAAAGGATCATCAAGAAGGTAAGCAACCCTAGAAATCTATCTAGCTATTTCATCTTATTTTCTTTTAAAAGTTCTCTAGTATGATAATGAAGTGCTTGTTGGTGGATGTTGATTTTTTTTGAAAGATCAAAGAAGGATCTTGGAGTGATAAGGCTATGTGACTTAATCTTGTTTAAATCTACCCGGTAAATGCATGAAAAGTGGAACTAATAATAAAAAAAACACAAAACTCCTAGCATAAAGGAAGAAAATCAATATTATGGACTGTTTTGGCACACTTTTTGTGTCGTATACGAATTGTAAAAATTAAGCTCTAAGGTGTTGTTTTATACTCTTAGGAGTGATGAACATCACCCAATAGGAATGGAAGAAAAATCGTTTGTAACGAAGTCATGGCGTACTTTTTTTGTAAAAACTAGTAAAAGGGGGAGAAACCCTAATTATGTTCTGCCCATTTTAGATGAAAATTTGTTTTGATTGTGTTACTGAAATATTTTTATTTTCCAAGGATCTTATAGTTCATTGAATAAAGAAGTCGTAGATGTAAGAACGATCTAATTCCGACTTATAACGAGCAAGTTATGAGGTTTGGAAGAAAAGGGGTCAGAACGGGCAAGATGGGCGCTAGGGGGCTGCTGCTTTGAGCGCATTTTTGGCTCAGTTTTAGCGCCACTGAGAGTGCGATTGGGCACGAAAATGTCGTGGGCTGTTTCCGAACGCTGAACGACGTTGCACGTCAGGGCGTGTTGTGCAACGCCAAGCGATGTGATGCACGTCGGGGCGTGTTGGGCAACGCCGAGCCGCGACGTGCATGTCGGGCGTGTCGACACGTCGTTTCATGGTGACATGCGACATTTTTGACATTGTTCTAAAATGTTCCAACTTATAAAAGGTTAATATTATAAAATGAATAATAATAATAATAATAATAAATATTAATATTTAATATTAATATAGACCACCATAGAGGGTCATTATGAGGGTCGTGGTGCTCCCGAACATCGCGACACCGTGAGACATTTTTGAAAGGTTGTCGCGTTACTTATATTATAAAACGCGAACAATCTAAAATGAGTAATAATGCAACATAAACCAATATATGGAGTCTTTATGTGACTAATTAGTATGTCATTATTAATTAAATGTGTAGGGCAATTGAAGGACGCTTTTAGAGTAATTGTTAAAGGCAAGTTTCCTAAACTTACTCATATAATTATTTTGTGCAACTTTTCTAACTTCATTTAATTTTCATATTAAATGTAAGTTTCCTACACTTACTCAAATTTATAATTGAGCAAGTTTTCAACTTTCATTGATTACGTATTAAATGCAAATATTGTATAACCTTGTACATTTATTATTCTATGCAAGACATGCGTTTAGACTGTGAAATTTCATTTGCTATATGAAATTCATTGTATTATGAGATATGAACTATGAAAATGAGTTATTGTTGCTCGATTTCACAATCAATAAAATACGCGCAAGTATACGCGGTCCACAAGTAATATAAAGTAAGTAGAGTGTCGAACCCACGAGGAATTATGTCAAATAACTACCAATTACCAATTGCATGACAAGTTGATCCTATTCAAACAATGATAATATGATTTAATTTTATTGATAATTAAAACTAAATCAAGATAATTAAGAAAGCAAGGATTAAACGAAACACGGATAGAATTCAAGATAGAAAGATCTAAGATTACAATTTCCCCCAACTCTTCATTTGAATATCACAACTCTCTCCATTTCAATTAGTTAGAACACAAGAATTGTTATCCGAGAAATCACCAATATATACAAGTCTCTCTCAATGGTCAAATACGTATTTCCTATTGCGGTGTATAGATATATCTCTATTCTACACACTAACAAGAGTCTAACTAATATTCACAGAGAGAGAATTCAACACAAACTATGATTTGGGTTCCATTGGAATCTTAGAATGAAAAGATTAATTCATGATAGCTCTTAATAACACCATATTCAATTTACATAACATGGTTTTGGAATTAGAAACTAAGAATGAAATTCTAGAAATTAGAACGATAAAACCCCTTTTTGGTTGATTCTCGAATTGATGCTTGGTAGTATCTTCCTTTTCTCTAGCTTTCCTTCTCTAATTTGGTAATCCCGTGCTCCTTGGTGGTGTTATGGTGGTTCTTTCTTCTCTTTTGTTCTTCTCCTTTTGAGTTCAAACCCTAGCTTCAATATTTTCAAACCTTGGTTGCATCTTTTTAATTGCACTCCCTAGATGCCCAATACACTGACTATTCTCTCTCTTCTAGTCTCAATCCAGCTCCTGAAAATCCTCCTAAGCTATCCCACTATGTCAGAACAAGACAAAGCCAGCCGCTGAGAATTCCCGACGAGCTCGTCCCGACGCCAAAAATGGCCTTGGTTTGCTGCCCCCGGGCGCGAGCCATTATGGAGCTCGTCCCGGCACTAATATTAACCTGAAACTCGTGCCCCGGCACGAACCACTTTTGCTGTAATTACGAATTTACCCCTAAAGTCCAATATTTCCACAAATGTCCATCCAAAGCTGCCTCCTACAAAACCAATGAAATAACAAGTAAAATAATACTAAAAATACTGAAAGATAGGAAAGAATTGAGCCTAAAAGATATCAAATTTGTAGGTATAAAACCCACTCATCAGTTATCGCCATTCGATTCGGCCTAACTCAATTTGTTGAGCTATTTCAGTCGAAATATTATTGCTTAGATATGACTTATAATAATTCCTGAATTGTGATAGGACGATAGTGTCAAATCAAATAATTTGGGCAAGTATTAGTATGTATTGTACCCCGTGCAATAATGTGTTATGTAAGTAAATGTTGTTGATGCTTAAAAAAATAAAAGGAATTTAATTTATTCCTGTTTATTCAAGCTACTTCATAACTATTGTTCAGTTATCGAAGTTTTCATTGAACGAATATTTGATTCTTGATTTTGTTGTTATTCAACTATTATGACTTGCTGAGCAATTTTATCTGTGGATCGGCAGACCATATCGCAAGGAATTGTCCGAAAAAGGGAGCCGATGGAGGAAGTGGCAACAGAGGTAATAGCAGTGGGCAGCTAACTATAGCTGGACAGCTCCACCATATAGACCGCCCACTAGGACCTTCAATATAACGGTCCAAGATGATGTAGCATCCAGAGGTGTAGTTTCAGGTATCATTCCGATCAATAATCACTACAAAAAAATTGGCCTTTAGTAACGATTTTTCGGGCAACGACTTTAAAAGAAGTTGCTAAAAGTATATGTTTAGCAACGAAATTTGTCTTTCGTTGCAAATTGTGTCAGGCTTTCACTTTTTGCAACGAAATTTATAAGTCGTTGCAAAATTTCGTTGTTAATTCATTGGCGGGAGAAAATTTCGTTAGAAATTCGTTGCAAAATTTTCGACCACTTGATTTCCCGTCATCGTGGGCAACGAAAGTTTTTTTGTTGCTAAAAATGAGACTTTAGCAACGGTTTTTCAGGCAACGACTTTATAAGTCGTTGCTAAAAGTGTATGTTTAGCAACGACTTTTGTCCTTCGTTGCAGATTGTGTCAGACTTTCACTTTTTTCAACGAAATTCATGTCGTTGCAAAATTTGGAAAAAAAATTCGTTAGGAATTTGTTGCAAAATTTTCGGCCACTTGATTTCTCCTCATCGTGGGCAACGAAAGTTTTTTTGTTGCTATATCTCGTTGCCTAATATAACCCACATTCATTTGCAACAATTGTTATTTTCGTTGCATATTGTATACAGCTTTTTGCAACGACTATTAAAATGTTGCCTTAAATTAAGATAATCTCAATAAGTATGTTTTTGTAAAACCATATCCGGTATTTGGAGAATTGTCAAAAAATATTTGTATTTAGTATTTGAAAATTCTGTCCAAATGCGGAACATATTTGTTTCTGTTTTATATTCGAATAAACAAATTATTCAAATATCCGAATTCTAATATCAATCACTTAATAAACAATTTATTTATATAAAGTAAAAATAAAAAAATATTGACCAATTACTCTCAAATCACAACCATACATATTTCAGTCAACCCATTGCAAAAAATAATAATATCATTTCCAAAAAAATATTATACACTAAAATTAGTGTGAAAAATACAAAGAAACCTCAAAAGCTACATAATCCAGAAAAATGATAGTATACCAACATTTTCAGTTGATTGGAAAGGATTATTATTTTTTTTATAATTTGTTTCATTAGACAAAAGTAAATGATGGAAAAAAAATAGATGCAATCGTAATCCACACTATTTGTATCATTCATCTAAGACACAAAATAAAGAGATCATTTTTTTCACCGTCTGTTATTATGATCGGTAATTGTTTACCAACATAATTCTCTCCCATTTATGTTGTATCTGATGTGATAGAAATAACATGGCATCATCGTCATACTCCATATTTTTTCAAATGAGACACAAAGTGGCGTATGATTGGACTAATTTCTCGTCATAAATAAGATTACGAAATAATGCCTAGTGCTTTAATAAATAATTTTCCTCTAGAAAGCGACTTTACCCTTGAAGTAAAAATATTTAAAGAACAGAAAGAAACACTTCTCAACTCATCAACAAACAGGTATTGATATTGGAGACTGGGCAATCTACCGAGTATGAAACTAAAAGGTACTCATACCAATCGGAAAATGAACAAAGAAGCTATTAAACAAACATAATTCAGACATATTCGAAAAAGTTGTATAATTAAAGGAAACTTTATAAAATCCAAGCAGAAGGAAAATTATGGGCACTCCTAAACATCGAAGGCTATGCACCGAGCAACATTTGTACAGTCACGATGATCACAACTTCACTACATCTTCCTTCTCCCCCAATTTTACACCCGTAAAACTTATAAAGTAACTTTATATCTCCTCTGCAGGGGCATCAGGTGTGTTTCACCATCTCAGCCGCAGCTTAAGCCTGATTCTAGGTATTATATTCTTCAAAACTATAAATGTACAACTTAAGTACAACCAACGGTTATTAGTTGGAATCAGAGCTCCTATATCCCCGTCTCAAGAACAGATGGAGCATAGTTAGACATGAAAAGAAAGAAGAAAAGGAGGGTCTCATATTATCAGTTAGCTGTACAACTTAACTTCTTTGATAGGCTAGATAGCGACAGCGGCGGTAGTAGTGGCGGCAGCAGCAGTAGCAGAATATTAAGCCAGAGCGCCAATCCTCCTTTCTGCAATATATTAAATGCCTTGTGAGAAAAATCAGTTTATATTCATCGTGAAGAAGAAGTTGAGGTCGTTAGATAATACAATTGATGAATCGTTAAGACCATAAGATTATATAACCGATGAAGCATCTAAAACCTCGACATTATTACAATATGTCAAACCTTAACAGTGTTGACTATTTTTTTTTCACTCTCTTTTTTAATAAGTTTTAGGATGTGAACTCATACAAACAATGTCATAAACTCGAAAGGAAAAAAGGCACAAAATAAAAATTGTATGAAGCATGAAATGAAATGTATGGGGACTTCAAGTAAACTTGTAGAACTTGAAACAATCTACTAGAAAAATAATACTCAGTATATGCTCTTGCAAAGGTCATATGGTACAGGTGCGAGAAGATCCTTGCAGAGAAGACGGTTATAACTACAGATCTTTCAATGTGGTTTGCAAGCAAATCTGACTTCTTTTCTTTTTGGAAAAGTTTAAAGCCTAGAATGCAATACTTTTTTCATTAGAAAATGAAATGAAAATGTATCAATCACTAGAACCCTTTCATCCTGAAAAATATTTCATGGAAAAATAATAAACTAAGACCATTCATGGAAAAATAATAAACCAATGAAACTCCAAGAACCAATGAAAAATGCAATACTTAAGTAATATAAAAAACTAAGACCATTCATGGAAAAATAATAAACCACAAAAGAGTAGCATGAATGGATGTCTCTTAAAGCTTTGTCTAAATTTGAACCACATGCTATATGATTCAGAAAAACTGGAATATCAGTAATAGTGAATATGGTATCCATGATAATGTCGATGACCCTACTTTGATGATACATAACCAGATATAGCATACAACAGGAAACAAAATAGGTATTTGAAGAAATAAAACAATTGTTTGATTTCCAATGAAATACTTGGTTGGTGCATGGTTTAAGTAATCAAAAGGTTATTATTATGTCAATTTATACAGTATTAGTGTTTTTTATGTTGAACAGAGGTAAGGAGGTTTTCCAGCAGCTTAGTATAGTTTCTTTATTTGTAAGCCTTAGAAATTTGAAGTTCAAATTTCCTATAGTTTCTTTCAAGGTGTTTCTTAGTGGATGATTAATACATTTGTGGTATTCTCCAGTAACTGAAGTTGTATGGGAAGGTGAAGAGGCAGAGGAAAAGGCTAATAGTAATACAATGAAGAAGGACAACAATAATACAGTAATCACTGATAACATGTAATTACATTAGCTCCTTTGTTGATCGTTGATTATATAATTTTTCCTCCTAGAACTGCTATTTCACACCTAAATTGTATATTATGTCATAAATGATGATTCAGAAAATTAGTTACTGCCTACAGTAGATATGTAAATATTGAACTTCACGTACAGTTCATCCCTGAACTAGGTACTGTTCATCTCCTTTCACTGAAAATGGTTACATAACTTAATTTTAATTTACATCATATCACAGATTCACAGTAATACCAATCTTTAACCTACATCTTTTTGGGATGAAACTTTGCTACAAATTAAGTTGCACTTATACTATCTCGATGGAATATCTTTGTTGGGGAGGTAGGACGTGTCAAATAGCAATAATTCGATGTGCTACAAACTGTACTTGATTATTTCAATGAGTTTAGAAGCAAAGATCTGAATATTTGGTAATGGGTTGGTGGAGTCAATCTTCCATTTGTTCACACATTGTATCATTGTTCACACTAGTGCGTGAAGGTAAAGCAGGAAACAAGAATAAAATATAATACAATAATAACAAGTTTATAATTAGATTTGTTATATACCTTCCCTGGATCACCATGAAGTAGTTCTAAACTAGTATTTTCTTTCAGAGATTATCACAAATATTCCAATATATAGTAAGTTACGAGTTAAAGGTTGAAAATCTAAAGAAAAGTGGTCTTATCAAAATTTTTAACAAGGATGCTGGAGGAGTTGCCATGCCCACGCTGAGGGGGTCACCTACTTTGAGATCTGATCTATATTAACTATTAAGTAGTTGCAGATTAGAATTTTTCTCAAGGAAGCTAGGGGGTCACCTACTACTAATAAGAAAAAGTATTGATGCGAGAAGATGTACCAAGTAATATATTTAGTGAAACCAAAAGTAATAACTTAAAGTTGATATTTGAGTTGCATTTGTGTAAACTAGATGTAATGGAAAAGATGAAATCCTGTTATTGAAAAAGTCCATTAGGTGTTGGGTTGGTTGGTTTAACTCTGTTTGCAAATTTGAGAAGCAACTCAATAATTGTATTGATGGCAAACAATCTTTTGAGGATCAGAAACAAAATGTTGCTGTGACAACCCGGATTTTCGAAAATAATTATAATAAGAATTTAATATAGAATAATTCTTATTATGAGTCACGTTTGAATATATATATGTGTTATATATATTTATGTGATTAAATTGATGAGCTTAATATGTATATATATAAATGTGAAATATATACATAGATTCAAAATGAATGAGTTAATAGTTAATTATTGCAACGATCGCGAGTCATGGGTAGCTTGATAATTCGAGCTTATGAATATTATTGAATAAAATAGATTTTTTATTGATAATATTATGTTGGTAAGTGTTTAAAGGTTATATTATAACCTAGATTATGTGTAGACAATGATTAGTGAGTATGAAAGTTTTCGTATTAGCTAATCTGGGTGATTCGAGAAATATCGCTATAGTACTATTTATTGGATTAAATAAATAGTTGAAGGATAATATTATTGGACGAGTTATTTATTGTAAAGACGCTAACCCAAAATATGGGTGAGATATATGTACGTTGATGTATATGATTATGGGGAGTTAATCGGAAAGAGTAGCGATCGCGAATCGTGAATACCCTTGTAATTTGGGTTTATTAATAGTATTAACGGATTAAATATTATTTTTATGCGACGTGTTTTAAGGTTATTTTATAACCTGGATGAGGTCAATGTATGAATTTTTTTATGCGTTGTTGAACCGTATGAGCGAATAATTGATTTTGCGAAAGATCGCAAAATCACTATTCACGGGGCACGTTTCCCGAGGTACTATTCACGCCCGAATATTTTTTCGTCTTTTTCGGTTTCTATAAATTTCATTAAGACGTGTATGCGAAGGAATAATTTTTCCAAGCGTCAGAAAATTTAGTCGAGCAGATACGTGATTTTATCCGTATCCGAAATGTATAATAAGACTGTTCCGAATAAATGGACAAACCCCGTAATAATTATGTTTATGTGTTCCAATATTTATGGTAATGCCCATTTTAATTTTGGGTAGAGTTATTTACCAATTTTGGTACAAAAGTGGGAGTTTTCGGATATAATTTTGGTGTTTTTGGGTATTTATTTTGGCTTGTCACCCCAAGAGGGAACCAATCCCTCATTTTGGACCAATCAAATGAGAGCATGGGGAGGAGATTGCCGGCAAGCTCATAGAGCTCCTAACCCATTTCCCAAATTTACTCCTCCACTCTTAATCCCATTCAAACCATTTGATTTCTCTCTTGCACCTCATTCAAACCAAACCATCAGCAATTAGAGAGAGAGAGAGAGGGAAAATCTGCAGCCAAGAGAAAGAAGAAAGGAGGAAGAAGTCGCCGGAAAAGTCACCGGAAAAGGAAAAAGAGTCGCCGGAAAAAGAAGAAGAAGAAAGGAAGAGAAGAAGAGGTTCGGGTGAACCAAAAAGGAAGAAGGAGACTCAAGCCAAGCCCTAGCAAAGCTTCATATCATCTAGGAGGGATTTACAGAGGTAAATCATTAACTTGAAACCATTTTCATTTGATTTGGTTAAGGTTTTCAAGATTTTCATGGTTTTAGAGCTTTTATGCTCATGGGTTGGTTTTCTTGCGATTTTTGTTGGTTTTTGTTTGTGTTGGATGTTTGTAAATGTTGTTAATAGGTTATATAAGCTATTAATAACATCAAAGTGGAACAAAAATGGAAAGAAATTCGTACCTATGCTCAAGGAGGATGAAGAACGTGAAGAACATGAAGAACAATGGACATTTTGGACAAATCTTGGACCTATGGACTGTTTTGGACAATCTGTAGCTAATATTTCGTGTTGGTTTAATTTATTTGTTGTTATGGTATTGTAGTTCCATGGATTACCAAGTTAACCCAACTGGAATCGAGTAAAAAGGTGTTAAAACAAAGATTTGGTGATGATTTTAGTGAAGAACACATAGAACATTCAAAACAGAGCATGAGTTAATACTTTGGCCTAAGATTTGGCCATGTTAATGTTAGTGGGTAGCTCTGAATTTTTGATATGTTGTAGCTCTATGTCTTAGGAGTCCATAGAGTCCGGAACGGACCAATTTGAAGGTCTAGAGAAGAAGTTATGAGGATTGGAGTGAAGGAGGGTCAAAATCGCGATGTCTGACAAGGGCCACCAGGCCAGCCGCGCGCCCGCACCAAGGCCCCGCGCGCCCGCGCGCGCGCGCTGCCGCACGCCGTGCGCCTGGTGCCGCCCGCCCGCGTGTGCGCTGTCCGACTCAGCTTCGACGTCCGTTGGGAAAATGGCCATAACTTTCTCATACGGACTCGGATTTAGGCGATTCAAGATGATCCGGAAAGCTTAGAGATAGACCTACAACATCCATTAATTAGAATTAAAATTTATTACCTGGAACAATTTTTAAATTAACCGTTTTTAGGGCTATTGTGCAAACGGTAGGCGTCGGGCATGCGTGTGTGCATAGTATAATGCTCCCGACATTGTTAAATGATGTTTTCTAAGTTCTAAAACATGGTTATTATGATTTATAATCATACTTAACATTAACCTTTGGGTATTAGACAATTTGAATGGGCGTTCGAGTAAACAAGTTTGGCGTATGGGCGTGCAAGCGTCGTAACGCCGCGACAAGTGTGTATAACTTTGTTTAATATTGTGTTTCTAATAATAATGAAACATGATAGTTTGTTATAAATCAATGTATGAGCATGCTAAGCACATGCAAAGGAGGCGAATTAGGTGTGTGACGTGTAAACGTCGAAACGCCGCGTAAAGTGTTAAAGAACTTAAATAGTGTTTCGAGTTAAACAAAACGAACATTATAAGATATGAAGTGGGTTTATAATATAAACCATTATATGAAGCCTTTTTAGTGGCTAATTGGTATTTTTTTTGTTAAATAAATTGTGTAGGATATTTGAAGGATGAGCCATCATAATTTGGCAAGGAACGCTTAAAGGCAAGTTCTTTCAGTAACTTGTTAACTTGTTTAAATGTATCGATGTACATGACTTGATTACTAAATCTTTCACTATTATGTGGATTATATGAGAGCATGATTAAAGTGTGCATAATGTGCAATTATGTGACTATATTGTTCTATGTGGAACTTGAATTATTGTAAATATACAATGTGAGATGCATGAAGTATGCTATGAGAATCATGATGCATATATATGGATGAATTGCATAAGATTTATAATGCATGAGTAAGATGCATAGTATGAGAATCATGATGCCATGGATAAAATGCAAAACTTATGTGTTACGTGAAGCATGAAATGTGAAAACTGTCAGTTCTTGCTGAGCCGTCGTGCTCATTCTTGCAAAAATAAAACTTTTGCAGATTTACGATGCAATGCATTATCTTGATATCGTGATGATAAGGATTAGAGGCGCATGGAAACAGGAAGGTTGCTAAATGTCCCTTTACTGTAATTATTTAGCTACGATGACGGTATATGATGTACGTGAATTTGACTATGTAAACCCTAAGTTAGAAATGAAGGTTATCCATTATAATAATTATGATGTGATTATGTTAGTTACTTGTTATAGTAAACTACAAGGATGTCGATGTTGTATAAAGGACATTTTTATAACGAATGTATTGGTTATTGAATAACCTTGCGAATATTCAGGGATTGGATAAAGTCAGAATCTGAACCTTGCGTTCACACATGAGATATTGTAAAGGATCATGGTATTTATTCAACCTTGGTCATAAGTGTTTTATTTAAGGTCTTCGTGCCTGGGATTAGATGAGGATATGTTGTTATATTATTGTTATTACATATTTTTAGTAAACCTATATTGTATGGGTAGTACCGTGACGCGTCGGAATCGGGTTCAAGGTAAGACCCGAGTTTCGGGGGCGTTACAGTTGGTATCAGAGCTGATAGGTTATAAACCTTAGGTAAGAGTACCTTAGGCTATAACTGTAGTGAAGAAAGATAATAATGATGAAGATAGTGAAGGAATAAAACTCAAATAGAGTTTAATTGATAGTAAATGAATTTAGAAAATTCATAGTAAGAGTTGAGATATATATAAGACGATTCAAAGAAGAATCTCGATGCGTTATAAAAGATGAGAATTGGGAGTTACCTGACTCCAGTGATATAGATGATAAGTATTGATCAATAGACGAGGTCTATAAGGCGTAAAGGCATAAAATCATATATTATGATTAAAGAGAAGAGTAGAGAAGGTCGTAGGATGAAACGATCGTTAGGATAAGGAAGATTCGTAAATGTAAAAACGATTGTAGAGTAAGATCACGATGTGATTGGATTAAGTCATAGAATGACAGATGATCAATTGAATGATTGAAAATTTTAGCTGAATGCTATAGACAGATGGTACTATGAGATAGTACGAGTAAAACTCGGAAAGAGTTATGGGTGATGAAACACGAATTAAATTCTTGTTAAGCAACGAGTAAGCTAGGATTGGGGGTGATTTTCAATTGAGGACTCATGTTAGTGGCTGAGTTGTACAATTCCTTGTATGGGCGGGGGATTCGTGCTTGGTTTGAGAACCACTTAGCTTCCTATAATCGGTATAGTGGTTTGAGTTGAACAATTCCTTGTATGGGCGGGGAATTTGTGCTTGGTGTAACAACCCCTTAGCCTCCTATATTGATTAGTGGCCGAGTTTGATCGATTCCTTGTATGGGCAGGGGATTGTGATAGGTTCGACAATCACTTAGCTTCCTATATTGATAATCGTTGGAACCTAGTATCGCGCTATCGCTATACGTATGACGAGAAGGTGATTCTTTTCTCATATTTATATTTGATAGTTAGAGAATATTAAGATTAGGTGCGAGTTCTTTAAACTCACACGTATGGTAAGTTCGTGACTCATAATCATATGGTCTGATGGAACCCCTCAGCGAAATGGACGATTTTTGGTCTGACTAGGATAAGTTTCTAAACCCATATGATTGTGGTAAGTTCCTGAACTCATATTGTGTGGTAAGTTTGATGAACTATATTGGGGTATCGAAAGGTTGTGGATTTAGAACTGTGAATTCTCAAAATGATGAGCATTGATGGAGTTAGAAATAGATAGAATTATTAAATAGTGGAGAAATGGGAGAAATTGAAGTTGATGAGGAGACATGGATATTCCAAATCTTCTAGCTATGCTAGACTTCGAAATTTATTGACTTCGTGCTGACATTTGCACTTTTGCTCTTCGAAAAATGTATGGAGCCAGATTTCTGGACCAGGGATTTTAAATGTACTATTATTCATATGTCTAAGCTAATAGTTTCGGCTAGACAAAGTTGATTTGAAAATATCAAAATGTATTTTTAAATTGTCATCAATGCATCATGAAACCTTGTGTAGAATGACAGATGATGGAGTCATCAATGCAGATTAACCTAGTGTTAGATGTGATCATAGGATCGTCAACCCACTAAGGTATGATGTAGTATGACAAGGTCAGAAAATGACGGAATCCTAACACACTGTTGCAACAGTGCAGTATTATGACGTCATAAAATGATTTTTGTTTTCTTTAAGGTATAAAAAAAAAAAAAAAATTTGCATGCCAATTGAGTTGGCTATAATGATTCGATTGATGTCCGAATTATTGATGTAAGTCTAAGCTATTTGATTCGGCTAGACGAATGTTGCAATGTGTTTATGAAATTCAAGCATTATTTGAGAATTTATGCCAAACCAAATTGTTTTGGTGCGGATTCTTAAGTTGGGGGAATAACCCGGAATAGGGGAATATAAGTGTCGGTTATCTGGCACGGTCAGGATTTAATGTTATGCATACACATGGTGTACGAGAGGTCGATCCCCTCAAGTACAACTGGCGGAGAGCAACCCTTAATATGGATGCTATAAGTGTCGGGTATCCGATGCAGTCAGAGTTAAATGTTATGCATATACATGGGGTATGAGAGGCTGATCCCCTCGAGTACTACTGACGGACTAGTTCCTTGACTACGTTCATGATCTTTATGAGGTAGATTACCTTTTTCATAATTGAAATTGGTAGGGGTAGTAATACCCGTAAACCTCTATGGTCATGGTCTTTATGGCCCCTCAGCATAATATGAAAAGTTTTTAAGGAACATTTTATTTCCTATTTGTTCAAGTTACTTCACAATTATTAAACAATTGTTGAAGGTTCCTATTATTTGGGAAACTGATTTTGGAAAGGGTGATTATCCCAAGGAGAAGTAGTCGTAGAATGCGACAATTTTACGTGAATCCTTGAAAGAGGACAGTGTAAAGGTTAGATTGAAAACCTAGTTTTGATGGGTAGAATAAGTAAAGATGAATGCATTGAAATTTCGAGGACGAAATTCTTAGAAGAAGAGGTGAATGTAATATCCCGAATGTTTATGAGTTAGCAAATCATGATATTAAATTATTATGATGATTGTGGCATACAATGATCCTTAGAAAAGGAAATTGATGGGTTAAACATAGGATAATACTCAGAGATTAAATAGGTAATATGAAACCTATGTTATAGTAATACGTTAAAATTTATTCAATGATAAAATTTCGGAAGAAATTAGACGAAAACCGAGTAAGAGGTTTGATATTTGTGATTCCGAGGACGGAATCCTTATAAGGAGGGAAGGATGTGACAACCCGGATTTTCGAAAATAATTATAATAAGAATTTAATATAGAATAATTCTTATTATGAGTCACGTTTGAATATATATATGTGTTATATATATTTATGTGATTAAATTGATGAGCTTAATATGTATATATATAAATGTGAAATATTTACATAGATTCAAAATGAATGAGTTAATAGTTAATTATTGCAACGATCGCGAGTCGTGAATACCCTTGTAATTTGGGTTTATTAATAGTATTAACGGATTAAATATTATTTTTATGCGACGTGTTTTAAGGTTATTTTATAACCTGGATGAGGTCAATGTATGAATTTTTTATGCGTTGTTGAACCGTATGAGCGAATAATTGATTTTGCGAAAGATCGCAAAATCACTATTCACGGGGCACGTTTCCCGAGGTACTATTCACGCCCGAATATTTTTTCGTCTTTTTCGGTTTCTATAAATTTCATTAAGACGTGTATGCGAAGGAATAATTTTTCCAAGCGTCAGAAAATTTAGTCGAGCAGATACGTGATTTTATCCGTATCCGAAATGTATAATAAGACTGTTCCGAATAAATGGACAAACCCCGTAATAATTATGTTTATGTGTTCCAATATTTATGGTAATGCCCATTTTAATTTTGGGTAGAGTTATTTACCAATTTTGGTACAAAAGTGGGAGTTTTCGGATATAATTTTGGTGTTTTTGGGTATTTATTTTGGCTTGTCACCCCAAGAGGGAACCAATCCCTCATTTTGGACCAATCAAATGAGAGCATGGGGAGGAGATTGCCGGCAAGCTCATAGAGCTCCTAACCCATTTCCCAAATTTACTCCTCCACTCTTAATCCCATTCAAACCATTTGATTTCTCTCTTGCACCTCATTCAAACCAAACCATCAGCAATTAGAGAGAGAGAGAGGGAAAATCTGCAGCCAAGAGAAAGAAGAAAGGAGGAAGAAGTCGCCGGAAAAGTCACCGGAAAAGGAAGAAGAGTCGCCGGAAAAAGAAGAAGAAGAAAGGAAGAGAAGAAGAGGTTCGGGTGAACCAAAAAGGAAGAAGGAGACTCAAGCCAAGCCCTAGCAAAGCTTCATATCATCTAGGAGGGATTTACAGAGGTAAATCATTAACTTGAAACCATTTTCATTTGATTTGGTTAAGGTTTTCAAGATTTTCATGGTTTTAGAGCTTTTATGCTCATGGGTTGGTTTTCTTGCGATTTTTGTTGGTTTTGTTTGTGTTGGATGTTTGTAAATGTTGTTAATAGGGTATATAAGCTATTAATAACATCAAAGTGGAACAAAAATTGAAGAAATTCGTACCTATGCTCAAGGAGGATGAAGAACGTGAAGAACATGAAGAACAATGGACATTTTGGACAAATCTTGGACCTATGGACTGTTTTGGACAATCTGTAGCTAATATTTCGTGTTGGTTTAATTTATTTGTTGTTATGGTATTGTAGTTCCATGGATTACCAAGTTAACCCAACTGGAATCGAGTAAAAAGGTGTTAAAACAAAGATTTGGTGATGATTTTAGTGAAGAACACATAGAACATTCAAAACAGAGCATGAGTTAATACTTTGGCCTAAGATTTGGCCATGTTAATATTAGTGGGTAGCTCTGAATTTTTGATATGTTGTAGCTCTATGTCTTAGGAGTCCATAGAGTCCGGAACGGACCAATTTGAAGGTCTAGAGAAGAAGTTATGAGGATTGGAGTGAAGGAGGGTCAAAATCGCGATGTCTGACAAGGGCCACCAGGCCAGCCGCGCGCCCGCACCAAGGCCCCGTGCGCCCGCGCGCGCGCGCTGCCGCACGCCGTGCGCCTGGTGCCGCCCGCCCGCGTGTGCGCTGTCCGACTCAGCTTCGACGTCCGTTGGGAAAATGGCCATAAACTTTCTCATACGGACTCGGATTTAGGCGATTCAAGATGATCCGGAAAGCTTAGAGATAGACCTACAACATCCATTAATTAGAATTAAAATTTATTACCTGGAACAATTTTTAAATTAACCGTTTTTAGGGCTATTGTGCAAACGGTAGGCGTCGGGCATGCGTGTGTGCATAGTATAATGCTCCCGACATTGTTAAATGATGTTCTAAGTTCTAAAACATGGTTATTATGATTTATAATCATACTTAACATTAACCTTTGGGTATTAGACAATTTGAATGGGCGTTCGAGTAAACAAGTTTGGCGTATGGGCGTGCAAGCGTCGTAACGCCGCGACAAGTGTGTATAACTTTGTTTAATATTGTGTTTCTAATAATAATGAAACATGATAGTTTGTTATAAATCAATGTATGAGCATGCTAAGCACATGCAAAGGAGGCGAATTAGGTGTGTGACGTGTAAACGTCGAAACGCCGCGTAAAGTGTTAAAGAACTTAAATAGTGTTTCGAGTTAAACAAAACGAACATTATAAGATATGAAGTGGGTTTATAATATAAACCATTATATGAAGCCTTTTTAGTGGCTAATTGGTATTTTTTTTGTTAAATAAATTGTGTAGGATATTTGAAGGATGAGCCATCATAATTTGGCAAGGAACGCTTAAAGGCAAGTTCTTTCAGTAACTTGTTAACTTGTTTAAATGTATCGATGTACATGACTTGATTACTAAATCTTTCACTATTATGTGGATTATATGAGAGCATGATTAAAGTGTGCATAATGTGCAATTATGTGACTATATTGTTCTATGTGGAACTTGAATTATTGTAAATATACAATGTGAGATGCATGAAGTATGCTATGAGAATCATGATGCATATATATGGATGAATTGCATAAGATTTATAATGCATGAGTAAGATGCATAGTATGAGAATCATGATGCATGGATAAAATGCAAACTTATGTGTTACGTGAAGCATGAAATGTGAAAACTGTCAGTTCTTGCTGAGCCGTCGTGCTCATTCTTGCAAAAATAAAACTTTTGCAGATTTACGATGCAATGCATTATCTTGATATCGTGATGATAAGGATTAGAGGCGCATGGAAACAGGAAGGTTGCTAAATGTCCCTTTACTGTAATTATTTAGCTACGATGACGGTATATGATGTACGTGAATTTGACTATGTAAACCCTAAGTTAGAAATGAAGGTTATCCATTATAATAATTATGATGTGATTATGTTAGTTACTTGTTATAGTAAACTACAAGGATGGTCGATGTTGTATAAAGGACATTTTTTTAAACGAATGTATTGGTTATTGAATAACCTTGCGAATATTCAGGGATTGGATAAAGTCAGAATCTGAACCTTGCGTTCACACATGAGATATTGTAAAGGATCATGGTATTTATTCAACCTTGGTCATAAGTGTTTTATTTAAGGTCTTCGTGCCTGGGATTAGATGAGGATATGTTGTTATATTATTGTTATTACATATTTTTAGTAAACCTATATTGTATGGGTAGTACCGTGACGCGTCGGAATCGGGTTCAAGGTAAGACCCGAGTTTCGGGGGCGTTACAGTTGCTCTTTCATTGTATGAGTTCATGGAATTTCTTTGTCAATATGTTTTAGTTCAATAAATAAGCGGTGAGATTTACTGATCATGAAAAAAGAAGTGGTGGGATTTCATTTTCCTTTGTTGCTACACCAAACTTCCTATTAGAACCTTCACCTGTAACTTATCATACATAAGTGAGCCCCTGACCTTAGTTTTCTGTCATTTTCATATGATTTGATCTGATTTAAGATTGCAATGATATATAACTTTTGTAAATAAAGGGTAGAAGTGTAACTATCTTGAGCTATTTGTTTCCTTGGTAGGATATTTTCAAATTTAAAATTGACATAAATTCATTTAATTTTAGTCAATATAATTATAAACTATGTAAAAAGTACTACTAATTATAATATTTGCCATATATGGATTGCACAGATAGATAGATAACCCAATCTAGTCAATCTTAAATGCAATACTAAATACAATACTAAAGGCAGTGAAAATTTCTTGTTTGCAAATTAAAAAATATGTCTTCATATATGTTGCAAAATTTCACTTCTATGTCATTATGTCTTCATATATGTTATGCGGTTTCTCTCAAGAATTTAAACAACCACTTGGTGGGCACACATAAGAAAAAATATACTACTTAAATAATTTTTTTCTCTTATTTTGTAATAAGAATTTCATCCGAACAAGGCTAATATTATTCTTAAGATAAATTAAGCATAGCCCATATAATGATTCGTAAGTTTGTAGAAAAGTACATGTATATATAGGTTTGAAAATTAAATTACTCACAGGTAAGCTTGAAGTTGAAGGCCTTGTTGCCCTAGATTCTCCTTGTAACAACCCGGGTCAAATCCCAAGTCCGAATCGAATCAAATCCATCCAAACAAGGCCTTAAATTACTGGCCCAATAGTATCTTCTTGGGCCATCTTAGCCCACCACAGGCTCACCCAAAAGGTCATGACTTGAAGGTACTATTGATAGTAACTCAATTCCTTATATACAGACAAACTTTTCTCTTATCTTTCGATGTGGAACTGGGGTGTTACAATCTCCCCCACTTAAATTTCTGATGTCCCCGTCAGAACCGATCACACACACAGTCCACAGATCTTTGCCTCTCTAGCCATTGTGGGATAATACCGGCTGGCTTCATGTCCCCACCTCCGGACCTCCTTCTCTCCATTGTGGGACAATACCACCAGTCTTCGTGTCCCCACCTCCGGCAACTCGATCGGATGACCCGACCCGAGCTTTCGAGAGTCGGCTCTGATACCATATGTAACAACCCGGGTCAAATCCCGAGTCCGTAACAAATCTTAGGTTAAATCCCAAGTCCGAATCGAATCAAATCCATCCAAACAAGGCCTTAAATTACTGGCCCAGTAGTATCTTCTTGGGTCATCTTAGCCCACCACAGGCTCACCCAAAAGGTCATGACTTGAAGGTACTATTGATAGTAACTCAATTCCTTATATATAGACAAACTTTTCCCTTATCTTTCGATGTGGGACTGGGGTGTTACACTCCTTCTCTGTGAATTACAAATTTGAACACCCTGATTGTGTTTAGTATCGCAGGTCTTTACAAAATCATAGTAGATCGAAATTGGTAATTGATGGCTTACTCTTTTTCCAGATACGCAAGCAACTCCTAAATTAGGACTCTGCTCCAAAAAAAGAGTTTTGATAACATTTAAAAAAAACACAAATCATTTATAATTAATATTATATGTAAAGATATTATTTCAAAAAATTAAAAATAAATTTAAATTTAAATTTTAGGATATCATAAATTAATTATAATAAACTGAAATACAATTCTTTTGTAGAAAAAAATAATATTTTAGCATTTGTAATGTGATCCACTAAAAAAGTCATAATTATTATAATTTTGTTTATTGTCAATTTACAATATTTAAAAATTTAAATTATTGTAACTTAATATTTTAATTAATACAATTAATATTGTAAATTACTTAAAAATTATTATTAAGAATGTAAATTCTATTAAATATTAATGGGGTTAATAAATAGAAAGCACATTAATATTGTATTTATATCATTATTTATTTATTTATTTATTAATCACATGTATGTATTTACTTGTTCTAATTAACAGATGAAATAATTATATCATTTGCTTGTCAAATAGATATATTTCCTTGCTTTATTTCAAACATAACAAACTTTAATAAAAAACAAATATCAAATCTTATTATTGTTTTTATTTTCTACATCCACACTCATAATTTCATTATTAATGTTTTACATCATTATACAATTATATTCATAAACTCTATAAATAATTATGATTCCTTTTAAAAAAAGAGTTCCAATTGCAAATTTGTGAACATTAAAATGAATGTATACCCCTAAAAATAGTAAATTATATTAGTCTAATAGAATAGTACGATAAAAACTATGATGACAAACTTTAGTATATCGTTTCATTTTGTACAATTATCACTGCCAAGAAAATGAGAATGTTCTAGCGAGTGAATAATGAAAACAAAAAACAGAAATTGAGAATGTTCTAGCAAGGGAATGTCCTTTGAGATAAAAACACAAATTGATCTTAGAGGTGTAAACAAGTCGAACTGAAGCGAACAGAGAGTTACTTGGATTGAGTTCGAATTGTATTTGAAAAACTCTACTTAAATTCGACTCGACTCGAATATTTGTTACTCGAATTCAATCTGACTTGGATCGAATTATATTCAAACTACTCGCGAACTTTGAATTCAAGCTCGAATTCGAGTCTCTACATAATAAGTAACTTTATAATACATACAGTCTCTATGTCATATATGTTATGTCTTCATATATAATAATAAATAATAACTATTTATTCTAAATTTATTAAATTGTGCATATTTTATAAGAGAATGTTTCGAGTATTTATGCGAATATATATTAATCGAGTATGTATCGAATCATGATCAAGAATTCGAATCTTAAACGAGTCGAGCATAAATTTACTCAGATTTTACTTATAATTCATTCTCATTTATTTTTTTACTCAAATTTAGATCATATTATTAACGAATTCGAGTTTCGTTCATATTTTTTCGAATTGTTTATTAGATGAATAGTTAGTTGATGTTAATTATCCTTCATTTTGCTCAAGGACCAATTAGAAACAAGCACACGGATCATTAGTTTTAATTGCTCCTTTCAATCGTGGCCCTTGATAAATTCTAAGCATTATATCTCTACTGTCAGATCAAAAGCTAAGTGTTAAATATAAAACTCAAAAATGATATTTTATTTTCATTTCTTTCATCTCTCTCTCTTTTTCTCGTCGGTTGAGGTACATCTCCATCTCTATCTAACCCTTCAAAATTGTTCCTTGCTTCTGATCTCTAGGGTCTGACCCTTTGGTTGTCTAGTTTGGTTGTATGGGTTGATTCTCACTTTGTTCTTCTTCGACTCCGGCGGCTGGGAATTGTGTGGATTTTGCCCTAGGATTTGGGGCCAATTATTTGGGGTTTCATATTTGGGGCCAATTTTGTTAATGGATTGTCGTTTCACCAGTGGTGCTTCGGGCTTTTTGGGATCTTCTGGCTATTGTGATCGTCCACCACTATTGTCCCCTATATGGTAATTTCTCTCTCCACTTTCTCTATATTTGTATTTATAGATATTAATGTTCACATAATGTGGTTGTCCCCTATATGGTAATTTCTCTCTCCGCTTTCTCTATATTTGTATTTATAGATATTAATGCTTTTTATTTATAAAACAGTCCTTAAGACTGAAGATTATAAGCTTCAACGTCTCCCACACCTACAACTAAAAACTGATGGAAGAATACTTGATGAATTTCTTCCAACTAGCAAGTATGAAAAACCAAATTAATGGCCAACTTTGTTGGTCCATGTGCCACACAATTACCACTCTGACTTACATGATCAAAACTTACAGCCTCAAAACTAAATGACATTCGATCAGTCTTAACCAAAATATCTAAGTGCAACAAATTATCCATCTGGGAAGAACACAGACCATTAATGCTTGAACACCGAAGGACTAAAAGTTGATTTTTGCTAATAATTGGTTACTTTATTTTATTTATTTGTTTGTTTGTTTGTTTGTTTTCTGTTTTCCATGGTATGCCCTTTTCACTTTTAGATCAGTAGTTTGTTAATAGGAAAATGATTTATATTGCGATGTCAATTTTTTAATTGTGGAGAAGTATTAGTGAACCCTTTTATAATTCTATCTAACTATATATATTAAAATGTTTTGCAATTATATTTCGGCACAAATTTTTAACAAGACTTTTGCAAGTTTTTTTTTTTTTAATTTACTCACGAAGCAAGGATGGGGGAATGAGCTCTTTTTTTATATATAGCATATCATATAAAACCCACCCATTATTTGAAATTAAAATAAGTTTTAGAAATATTATATTTACAAGGAGATACAATAGTTTGATTTATTCTTTCGGATATTATAGTTGCATAAATAACAATTGTTAACATTTTCATTTTATTTATGAAAAAGGATGTTATAAATTTACAAGTTACTAAACTAAAACATAATATGCATGGCTTAGTTTTGTACGTGGGGGGGGGGGGGGGTTTAGTATCTAATAGGATATTGTTAATTTGATTGTTTATTAGGAGCGCACCATGTTGATTTTCGATCTGCAACAAAAGAAGATCCACAGTGGTTCAACACTTTATAGAATAGTATTTCAATCATTCTTTTCTCAGGTATATCTGGTAATTTTATGCTCAACACTTTATGGCTTAGGATTCTTCTAGTGGCGATGGAAATGATAGGTTACATTGGCTGAGAAAACCATTCCAGGGAAGCAATAGTGACAAGTAAAAGCACACTATTTTCCATATTCTCATGGTGGTTTTATGAATTTCATCATAGTTAACTGCAGACTACTTCATGTGACCTTCCTTTCAAATCAGTTCTAACCGAGTAAATTCATTGAGTGGAGAAAAAATGAATGGTCCAACTACATCACTTGATATGTAATTTATGATTGTGAACCATATATCCATGTCATTAGTTGATTGTTAGACTCCCCACTTGGAGTTTCCACCATTAAAGGGTTGAGCAGTTGATGCTTTATATATTTTACGAGGAACATATGATTTCCATTATCGCCCTCCAATTCAACTAGTATAGTTGTCATGTAATGTTTTTTTTACTGAATTTAAATTGCAAAAATATTTATTTTGCTAAAGTATGAATTGAACCAGATTCATTTGGCTTGAATTCTCTGTTAAGTGTTCTATGGCATGTTCTATTGGCAGGAATTTGATAGATAAAATTTCAAATAATAGAATTTAATTAAATATATGGTTACGTTTACTTCTTATGGGTTTGTGATTAGGCTTTTAAGTGTGGGTGTCAAGTTTTTTTAGCTTGATTTTTGATTGGTGAAAACTATTTGGAATTCAATTATTTTATGCAGTGACTGAGGATTGAGGAAGATTTGAATTGTAATTGCTTTGGATGCCTTAGAAAGTTTCTATGTAATTGTTGTTGTTGTCTGTTATGTAGTCTGTAATGTTGCTAATGCTTGGCACAAAAAAACAGCATGTGGACTACACTAAATATGGATACTTGAATGTTGAAAGAAATTGTTATTGATACACTATGGAATCTTTTTCCCACTTTCCGGCTATTTTATATTAATGAATAATGATAATGAGCCAATTACATAATTTAGTTAAATTTTCTAAATGCCTTGTTTGCTTCATGCTTCGTCTTATTTGCCTCAGTAAGATCACAAATCACTATCTTATTTGGAAGAGCATGTGAGTTAGAATATAACTGTATTTTACAAAATTACAGTTATAAACTTGTGCTTGTTCAATTAGACAGAATTTTTCAAAAATTAACAATTTTGTGATGCTGCTTAACAGCAAGTGAAGCTAAACTATATTCATAACATATAGGAGTAGGATTGCTTCTGGTAATTGTACCCATTTTATCAGTCGATCTTATTCTTTATCAACAAATGGAAAAATGCATATGAAACCAGGGCATTTCAATTCACTTGACCAAACACATTATATATGCATATGTTTTGGCCTTTTTTAACTAATCGCTAACATTTAATATTTCTTCATCAGGCTTTAAATGCTCAATCAAGAGCATTGCTTATGCAGAGGTTGGACCATAGATGTACTGCCATAAGGATGGGTATATTGTCATCTATTTTGCCTCTAATAGTTTACTGCTGATCATAGGACATACATAATTGTACTGCTATAATAAGAAATGCATGCGCTTTAGTATGTTATTAAGAATTGTACTCTCTCTATATATATATATATAGATAGATAGATACTTGATTGAAGAATTGTGCCAGCCTTAGACGGTTGATTGTAATGGTGACGAATTATTATGTACTGGATGATTTTATTTAATTAATAATATTTGAGTTTTTTGCTTCTTTTTTTTTGCATAATTTGCTATGAGGTCATTGAGTCAGGATTTATTTTGTTTGTAAAATAATTCGACATTCGTTACAGAACAGGATATTGTTGAAACAATGGAAACATTTATATCGTTGCAAATACAATCAACTTTCGTTGCAAATCAAATCAACTTTCGTTGCAAATAAAATTAACTTTCGTTGCAAATCAAATCAACTTTCGTTGCAAATAAAAAGCAAACAGCAACGTATAGTGTCGTTGCTAATTGACAATTTTTGTTGCTCTTTAAAAATAATCTGTAACGCTAATCGACAATTTTCGTTGCTCTTTAAAAATAATCCGTAATGCATATTATCATTGCTAATTGATCATAATCTCGTTGCAAAATAATATATGATCGCTGTATTGTGTACATTTAGCAACGAAAATCGTTGCTAAAAAGTATACAATTAGCAACGAAAACAAGTTTAGGCAACATTTACCAAGTTGTTCAGCAACGAAACATTTCGTTGCCAAAAGTATATCAAGGGCAACGAAATTTCATTTTCGTTGACAAAGAAAAAAGGCTTTTCGTTGCTAATAAGTAGGCTTTTGTAACGAAAATTGCTTTTTAGCAACATTTTCTAAATAAAGTGGCAACGAAATATTTCGTTGCTAAATGATCTAGGCTTTTGCACGAAATTCAAGTTTCGTTGCGAAATGTTTCACTTTCTACAACGTTCAAAATAATTTCGTTGCAGAACAATTAGCAACGCTCATTTCGCAACGAAAGCTGCAACGCTCGAAAATTCGTTGCAAAAGACCTTTAGCAACGAAATATTGAACCTTTAGCAACGAAAACGCGTTGTTGCCAAAGGGCCATTTTTTTGTAGTGAATAAAAATGTATATGTATTGTTTGATTCGGGTGCGACCTATTTTCTTTACATACTGAAATTTTGCTAAGATAGTTACCTTTACCTTTAGAAACACTAGAGTCTCTTGAATAAAAAAAACAAAATAAAAACAAAAAAAAAACCCGTTAATAAAGAAGAAAATTGCAGAAGAGGAATAGGTTATATATAAACCGTTAATAAAGAGGATGTTAAAATTTTTTAAAAAGAAATTGAGTTCTATAAAAATTTATTGAAGGGAAATGAAAGCATATCGCGATAGATTTTGTAGTAGTATTTGCAGTTACGCGGAAAGGATAAGACACTATATGATTTATAGTAGATTATTTAATAAAATCAGCATATTTCTTGCCAATTAAGATAAAAGAATAAGTTATACCGATTAGCTAGATTCTATACTAAAGAAATCTTCTCAAAACATGGAGTATCAGTTTTGATCGCGTCGAATCGGGATTCGCGCTACCCGTTAAATTTCTAGAAGAACATGTAAAAGCAAATGGAAGCGCAGTTAAGGTTGAATACGACGTATCATCCTCAAATTGTACGAGCAGATTGAAGAAACGATTCACATGCCTCTAGTAGAATTCACGTATACATTATAATTATCACGCGAGTATAGGTATATCGCCTTATAAATTTTATACAGAATAAAATGCCGAACAAGCAATGTGAAAACTCAAGAAAAGATTAAATAGACAAAATTTATTTCCATTTATTTGCGTAATTTGGGTTTGCGATTTCAGGGACAAAATCTTTAGAAGGGGGAAGAATGTGACAATCCGGATATTCAGATATTATTAAAATAAGAAAATAATAAATAAATTTATTATTTTAAGATATGTTAAATGTGTTTGACTGCATAAATATTTTTGTGCTGTGATTTTTCATGATGAATTAGATGTATATAATAAATGTGGAAAATATACATTTATTTGAAGAATTATATTTAATAATTAATAAATAAGTTAGCTTGAATAGGCTACAAGACGAAATAAGAAAGGTAATTCACTAATTAACTATTTTTGAATTTAAAATGTCCAATTTAATTATTTACTAAGGATAGTTATATTTATGTTACAATAATTACTTGTAGCATAAATAGTAGTATAATATTTAATATTAGGCAAAATGAATGTAAATTAAATTCATTTTTACAAAGTATGGAATATATTAAATTATATATTTGTAATGTAAATAAATTGTTAGAAAACAAGTTGTGGAGAGGATGAGATGATTATATTTAATTATACAAATTAGTTAATTGAATTAAAATAAATAATTAAATATTAGTTATTTTAATATAATATTTTCGTTACATTAAATGAGTTATATTTATCTAATGTATCGATTTCATTTTATTGAAATAATTAAGAAATTATAATACAATTATTGATGTGTATTAGAAGTACCATTTATGTAATGTAAGTATAATATATAATGTATGTAATATATGTATTACATGTAAAAGTAAAGCATGAGGTGGAAGTTAAGAAAACTAAACTTGAAGCTGAGTATTATGCCAAAGAAGTATGAGGTGTATACATATGTTGATGAGTTTAGTAAATGTGATGAGTCATTTAACTAGCAAGCATGAGGTGTGGGAATTTTAAATCAAGAAGAGTACACTAAACTAATGAGAGAGGGAGAGTTAAGGAATCATATATCCCAAACTCAATTCACTGCTCTCTCATTTCTTTTCTCCATCTGTTTCCTCTAATTCCATAACCAACTCTCCCATTCTCAAAATTTCCAACTGAACTAAAAGGGGAATTGGAGCTATAGACCGAAATTGAAGTAGATAAGCAGCAAAAGGAAGTAATATTTACTCAATACCAAGCTTAAGAATTCAGCAATCATAAGGTAAATAATGTGATCTTATTATATTTACAAGAATTGGCTAATAATAGGTATAATTGTGATATATTTCTCTGTTTAGTTGGGAAATCAGTTGGGATTTTAGTAAGGAGCTTAGTTGTTGTTGTGCGGAGTAATAAGGGAGGAAAATTTTGGAGTTATACATGTATAATTATGTATGATTTCTGTCCCAAAAATGAATGCCCACACCATGCTTGATAAATTGCTTCTAAGAGAGTTTAAGCTCAAAAAGAGCAATTTAGATGAGGTAATGAACAAGGATGCTTTAAACATGTTGTATTAAGTAAAATAAATGGTTTTTGTAGGATTAATGGAATTATAAAACTGTTTTGAAGTAAATGTAAGAATTAGACTTGGTTAGAAAAATTGACCGACAGGCCATTTTCAAGGCCATGTAAATTGGGTCTGTGAGGTTTGTTTTAGATGGGTAATATTTTTTAAAAATAGTATGCTATATCAAGTCCAACATATTAAAAATTTGCCGCGATTGGATTCATAGTTTGGGAGTTATAAAATTGGGAAGTGGACAGCAGGACATAGTCGCTGCTGCAGGCAAAAGCAGCCGCGCGCAGCGCGCTGCTCGCTGTGATGCACTGCAACAGCCAGTTAGCTTGTTTGTGTGATGTTTTTTATGAATTTGATAGTTCGCTCATGAAAAATGGAAATAAATCAATACTTATATATAAAATAATATATATATATATATATTATAATTCATATATATATATATATATAATTATAAATACATTCAAAACATGAAATAAATTAGGAAAACGCTATATAAGCTTGAGTTTATGTATAAAAGCATGATGTATTCATGTATTGATATCACCAAAGCTATTTTGAAGCATTTTGAGCATAAAATTATTTAAAATATAGTAAATCACTAATTTAATAAAGGAATTAAATTGATAAACATACTTTATGTAATATATATATACTTAGTATGTTTACACCATAACATTGAATGTAATGAAAGTAAATCATTGAAGAAAGAAGTTTATGAGTCGTGTCGTTTTCATACGTCGCGACACCGAATAAAGTTAGTAAAGATAGCTCGTATTACTAACTAATGAAATGCGGACATTACAAAATAAGAACTAAATTATGTTCAAACCAATACATGATAGTCTATTGATGGCTAATTAGTATGTCTATGTGCGTTAAATATGTAGGACTCTCAAAAGGCGATTAACATCAAGTATCTTAAACAACGCAAGAGGCAAGCATCCTAACTTGTTGCAAATTCTTTAACTTCATTCGATTTTTATATTGAATGCAAATTCTAATTCGTTACAAGTTTCCTAATTACATTCGATGTATATGTTGATAAGCTTTGCTATGAGATATATCTTTCATTACTATTGAACATGAACTGTTAAGAAAATAAGTCTATGCTATTGATTCAACTAGACTAGAGTAAAATATTACTTCATTTTCCATTACAAGTCTTGAAATATTATTGATGATAGATAGAGTTGTCCAACTGAATTGTTTTGGTTTGGACTCAAGTCTGAGATGAACATCCCTTATTTGGGAAAACTTTTATTTGTGCCAAAAAGGCAGTGAGAATAAGTAAGTAGTGTTGATCAACGCAGGGCATAAATGGCTGATCACCCACTGTGCCCGTAAGTTAGACGGTTTACAGTTGAATTACTGTTAGACCTTTTCAAAAGTATGAAAAATAAAGTTCTTGGTCTTGTGACCGCTCAACATGATTAGTTAGTACGTCGTTTCAGATATAATAAACGAAAAGCTTTGTATTCAGAATTGATTTAACGACTTCACAACTGTTGTTTCGTTATAGAAGTATTCTTCAATGAAAATGTTTAATTCCGATATATGTTGTTTTTATTATCTCTTATTACTTGTTGAGCAATTAAATGCTCACCCTTGCTTTGAATTAAATATTTTCAGCGAAACTCGAACGTATAGAGGGGTCTGACAAAGACAAAGGCAAAGGAAAGTTGAATGAATAGTTGAAGACTGCTATCTGTAATAGTTAGGTGTTTTGTAATAATATTTTATTATCATGTAATGAAGATTTTAAAGGTTTGAGAACCTGGGATTGACAAGTTAAATACATTGTAATAATTTAGCAATTGTTTTTATGATAATATTTGTATGTTGAATGAATAGCATCGTGTAGCACTAAATACGGGTTTGAAAGTACCCGAATTTGGGAGCGTCACATGAATGAGAAATTTAGTAAAAGAGTCAAATAGATCGTAATGTCTACTATCTTCTCCAAAAAAAAATTCTCTAACAAGATTTCATCAATTGTAACACCAATGATCATGCCAATCAACAGTTCCTCTTTGCACCCAGACCAAAGAGAACTATCACCACATATTCTTGCCAAACAGGCTAAAGAAACTAAACAATCATATTGTCTTTGCACTCATGCCAAAGACATTCATAACAACTTAAGTCCTGATGATTAGTATAAATAACAATGATATAAAGAATGAACAGAAATAAGAAGAATAATAAGGTAAAGAATAAACATTAGATATTTGTAAGTTAATTTGTCCATAGTCCAATAATGTCTAAATTGTCAACATGATATCCAGAATATCGATTCGAATTCAAGAATAATATATAAGGTTCACAATTCAAATATAACGGTTAAAATTCAACATGAAGATTCAGGTCAAAAGATATTAGATGAAGCACCAATTATTAAGGAAATTTCTAATCATTTTATAAAAAAAATCATTTCTTACCATAAATTTAGGAGTATGAAAGAAAATGGCGTCACTTACACTAAACAATTTTTAGAGAGTGGAAAGAGGATAAGCAAGAAAGTTATGAAATTCCTTATGCTAAGCCCCCTATTTATGGCCAAAACTTAACCAATATCTACCACACATCAATTATTATCTTTAATCTATACCATTCATCAATTATTCACACATTTTTAATATTATCTTTAATCTATATCATTCATCAATTATTCACACCTTTTCAATACTATTAATCAATTATTCACATTTTTTTAAGATTATCTTTAATCTATACCATTTATCAATTATTCACACCTTTTTTAATATTATGTTTAATCTATATCATTCATCAATTATACAGACCTTTTAAATACACTATTCACCAATTATTCACACTTTTTCAATATTATCTTTAATCTATACTATTCATCAATTATTTACACTTTTTCAATATATTATTTATCAATTATTCACACTTTTTCAAAATTATCTTTAATCTATTCATCAATTATTATTATATTATCTATCTTCTGCATTATTAACTTAATGTATTAATATCACATATATTATTGTTCTTCAAATAATTACTTTGTCTAACTACTTAATACCCGTGACTTATAATTATGTAACTTTTTATTACTACCATTGCTACGATGGCAATTATTGCTTCAATAATATGAAATACTATACATTACTGTGTATTACTATGGAATATCGTGTGCTACTATAGAGTACCGTGTGTTATTGTGGAATATCGTGTGCTACTATAGAGTATCGCGTGTTACTGTAGAGTAACGTGTGCTACTATTCCTTTATCACCGGCTATTTTAACAGTTAAATGTGATAGTTCCGTCGATAATTTTTATTAAAAAGGTTATTACTGTCGTTTTTTGTATCTGACAATTATTTCATTGTGGGGCTCACCAATGATTGGTAGTTTCAGCGCCGTCGTACATTACCAAATATTCCCTAATACACCAAATATATCCCGACATACTTTTTATCTTATAATTTGCACATATCACCCTTAACTTTAACCTTTTTATCAACTTAACACCTTAGTGTTTAGAATAATATTTATAAACAAAATTAAGTTTTATGTAGTAAAAGTTAGGGCCTTACAACATATCTATGTGTTCAGTTTTTGGATTTCGAATTTAGGAGAAATCAATTATTTTATTGTTGACTTTATATATTTTAACACTAATAATACTTATAATAATAGTAAATACATAATATATGTAATACCTAAATACTTGTAAAATACTTTTGTCCTTGGTAAAATGGGTTGAGTTAGATTTCGGACGGATTTTAATGAAATTGTGAAAAAAGAACGGAATTGACACAAACTGCTACTTTAAGGATTTAATTGACAAAAAATAAGTTTTAGGGACGACTTAAAAAATGGGTGATAATTTGGAAAAATAAAAGTGTCATTCAACCTTATTATTATTTTAAGTGATAATAAGTATGCTTGGTCAACTGCTTGATGAATTTAAAGTTAAGAAAGAAATGAATAATTAGAATATTCTGGCAGCATAGTATGTGCCAATCACTGTTATGAAATAAAGAACAAGTGCATGAAACCAAAAATAAGAAAAATCTGCCGGATCACTTTTTAGACTATTCAACTCTACTAGAACCATTCTAAGGCAACCATATTAAATTCATTAGCAACATATTAATCTGATTTCTTCATACTAATTTGAAAGAAAACCCACGTTGTTAGGTACGAAATATTCTACAACATAGTAATACACACTTCATACTAATTTGAAAGAAAACCTATGTTGTTAGGTATGAAATATTCTACAGCGTAGTAATACACACTACACACACACACCCACACACACACACATATATATATATATATATAAACAGAGAGGGAGAGAGATGTTTGGAAATTTCATTATTCTCCTTTTGTTTTTTATTTAACTAGAAGAGATATATATTTGAGTTATGCAGATCGAATGTGCAACACATGTATTCATGGGTATTGCAAAAGTTTTCGACTATTGAAATAAAAAGTCTCGCTCACATCGAGTAACTAAGACTTGGAGATTCAATATATAACTTAAGAGACAACTTTATTCATTACGAATTAGTTTTGAGTTAGATGCCTTAATATGATATCAGAGCATGTATCATTCATGTGCAGGCCTAACTGCCCACATGCTAACTACATGTCACCCAATTAAAATTGTCCACGTGTTTGGCTAAAAATTAAAACACATGTGAGGGACGTGTTGATATATAAAGTCCCACATTGGTCAACTAAAACCTGGAGACTCAATTTATAATTTGAGAGACTACTCCTCTCATTATCAAGTTGGTTTTGAATTGGATGTTTCAATACCAGCCTACTTATAATAGCGACGTATATCAATAAATGAGACTGGATAATTTATATCTGAGTATCTGACTAAAAGAGTTAAGTACTACTAAAATTTATCCACATAACTAACAACAAAAAAATCGATATTCAAAATTCATTCATCTCAATTAATATAAACTTCTGAAAATATATAAGATGTAGATTTCCACATATAATATCGAAAAAGAAAAAATGTATAATAAATTATTACATTTGCAAAATACGGAGTAAAGAATTACATTTTCACATCAAAGATTCAAAAATTCAGCAAAACAAAACAAAATGAAACAAAAAATAGCCACATTGAAATCCTTTATTTTCCAGGCTTTTTGTGAGATAATAGAACATCATTGAATCCCGGTCCGAATTCTTTTTATATAAGAATATTTCCTTCTTAAACTTTTGAGCTGCAAAACATTAATTGTGTACGAGAAGATGATGATAGTATTTTAGTTACTTTGTCTAGTAACCGTTGAGAGGTGGTGGAGAAGTGTAGTAGTATTTAGGAGGTGATGGAGATGGAGGTGGTGGAGATTTGTAGTAGTATTTAGGAGGTGATGGAGATGGAGGCGGTGGAGATTTGTAGTAGTATGGTGGTGGTGAGGGAAATGGAGGTGGTGGAGATTTGTAGTAGTACGGCGGTGGTGGTGAGGGAGATGGAGGTGGTGGAGATTTGTAGTAGTACGGCGGTGGTGGTGAGGGAGATGGAGGTGGTGGAGATTTGTAGATATATGGAGGTGGCGGTGATGGGGAAGGTGGTGGTGGTGATTTGTATATGTAAGGAGGAGGAGGTGATGGAGATGGAGGAGGTGGAGGTGGAGACTTGTACAAGTATGGAGGGGGCGGTGATGGAGATGGAGGTGGTGGAGACTTATATATATAAGGTGGTGGTGGTGAGGGTGATGGTGGTGGTGGAGATTTGTAAACGTAAGGTGGCGGTGGTGATGGTGAAGGTGGTGGTGGAGAATTGTATACATATGGTGGTGGCGGCGAGGGAGATGGTGGAGGTGGAGAATTGTACACATAAGGTGGTGGTGGTGAAGGAGACGGTGGTGGTGGAGATTTGTAAATGTAAGGTGGCGGTGGTGAAGGAGATGGTGGTGGTGGAGATTTATAAATATAAGGAGGAGGAGGTGATGGAGATGGTGGTGGTGGAGATTTATAGATATAAGGAGGAGGAGGTGATGGAGAAGGTGGCGGCGGAGAATTGTAAATGTAAGGAGGTGGTGGTGATGGTGAAGGTGGTGGTGGGGAGTTATAGATATAAGGAGGAGGAGGTGAAGGAGATGGTGGTGGTGGAGATTTATAGATATAAGGAGGCGGAGGTGATGAAGAAGGTGGTGGGGGAGAATTGTAAATGTAAGGAGGTGGTGGTGATGGTGAAGGTGGTGGTGGAGACTTGTATACAAAGGGTGGTGGCGGTGAGGGAGATGGTGGTGGTGGGGACTTGTAAATATAAGGAGGTGGTGGTGATGGAGAAGGTGGTGGTGGAGACTTGTACACATAGGGTGGTGGTGGTGAAGGAGATGGTGGCGGTGGAGATTTGTAGATGTAAGGTGGTGGTGGCGGAGATTTATAGACGTATGGAGGGGGCGGTGACGGTGAAGGTGGTGGTGGAGACTTGTACAAGTATGGTGGTGGTGGAGATTTATAGACGTATTGAGGTGATGGTGGTGGTGGAGATTTGTATGCATAGGGAGGTAGGTTGTGGTAATATGGTGATGGGGTTGGTGACTTGTAAGCATAAGTTGGTGGTGGTGGTAATGAATAATCATAAGGCTGGTGGTTGTCGGAAGCTACACTAGTTGCAAAAACACATATTGCCAAGGCATAATCCGATCGATTGCGTAAAGCCCGCGGTAGCAACGGAACCGGGGAAAGTATACAGAAAAGACAGTTCTTTTCTATTATATTAGTATTTTCTATTAGATTAGATTAGTATTAGTTAGTGATCCCGGCTTGAGAAGTGGGTCCATGTAAATGATCGAGACCTCGCAAACAACAACGCTCCTTCCCCATATGGAGTTCGGAACCCAAAGGCAATCGTTGAGTGAACTGTATCATAGAGGAGTGGAGGCCAAAATGTGGCCATTTTTTGGCTACTCAATTAGGCTGCCAGAAACTCTCCTAATGTTATATAAAGAGTACTCTTTGTTGTGAATGGATTTACAAAGGTAAAGGCTACGCTTTATACAGTGATCCCATAATTGACTGAAATATTTATTTATTTATTTTGGAACCTTCCATCGGCTGCCAACTCTTTTATTTTTAACTCAACAACTGGTTCTTTAGTGGGGTTCCACTCCTTTGTCTATATGCATGCCCTGAAACAGTCAAATATGAATTAGAATGCAAGATTTTACTAAATAGAACTTAAATACTTAGTTTTTGATGTTGAATCATACAACTTAATGAATTAGCGATAAATGAAGAAATTTCTCAAATATATATAATGAATTTTTAGGGCAAAATTTTAACGTAATAAACTCAAGTTGTCATAGGTGATGACGTCGAATACTAAATAATTACTTAAATGTGCACGGTTAAGTCACATAAATAAAAAAAAGATCTTAATTCCTAATACTATGTGAAAGTATACTACTTAAAATCTTAATTGTAATACTATGTTAAAGTATACTACTTAAAATTAGCTCGCGATAAGTATGTAGAGATCTCTCAAACATATATTACATATAATAAGTTGATTTCTTGCTAAATGTATCAAATGTGGGATTTTTTAACCCAATATTAGATAAATGTTAAAAGAGATTTTTAACCTTTGAATTGGTATTTTTCAATGTTAGTGATGCCACAATGTTATCTACTACAATATAAAATATATGCTTTGACAGGTTCTACAGAATATTTTGATAGCATGCCTGCATGGAATAGAGATGGAACCATAGTTACTTTTTGTTTTAGAGTAATAATTTGAATATTTCAAGATGATAACGTTTGTTAGTCTCTCTCTCTCCTACCCAAAAAAATTTATTTAACTCACTACAGTTGATTCATCCTGTTGCCAGCATCAATAATATTTTTGTAATGCCAGTGTTTTTCTTAATTGGAGAAGAACAACAATCTGGGTTTGGATATTTGAAGATGAACAATGTTTTTTTTTTCTTTTTTTCTTTTTACCCTCTAATATCTGCTGTTGTTAGATTTTTCAATTTTTTTGAAAAAAAAAATCACACGCATGTAGAAAAAAATTTGTATTGTTTAATGAAGTCAAACCGTATAAAACTAATTACCTTGTCGAAAAATTATGTATTCCGGTTAATTTCACCTGAAATTTGAATTTCGGGGGACATTGTAAGAAATTAGGTAATTGATATAATAGATGTGTTAGTCCAATTATTTTAAGGGCCGAATTATAATTGAGTGAAACTTGATGTAACAAAAGTGTATTTTGCCCTAATTAATATTTGGTAAGATGATTTTATTTTTATTATTTTCTTGTAAAACTATGACACTAATTCTAATTATTGAATAAAACTAAGAAATTAATATTATGTAAGATGATCTTATTTGATTGTTTTCTTATAAAACTATATTGATAAATTTTGTTTCCTTATAAAACTGTGATACTAATTTCAGTTTCTAATTTATATAAATTGATAAAAAAAAAAGTTGACTTAATGTAGTAAACGTCAACGTAAGTTATATTACTAATTATTATTTTTAACTCGGTTGAATAGAACGAAAGGTCTTGTTATAAAATTATAATATTATTGATGTTTTGAATTTTAGTTTTACAAATTCTTATTGGATACAGTAATTAATTATTGTTTTTAATTATTTAATAATTGAATCATATGAACGATTAACATATTATGTTTTTAGTGTAATAATAATAATAATAATAATAATAATAATTGTATTATCTAAATAGTTATTAAATCCTTGTTATACTCGAAACTATAATTATACTTAATATTTTAATAATAGTAACAAAATGAAATTAAATAGATAATTTTTATGATAATTTTCTTTTCTTTCCAAACTATATTATCTAAGTGGTAATATTATTTTACTTAAACTTGTATTATTGTATATATATATATTTGAATAAAAGAAACTATCTAATATTAGGTAATATAATCTTGTTTTGATTATTTCCTTATAAAACTACGATAGTAATTCTAATTTTTGGATAAAAGTATCAAATTAATATTATTTAAGACGATCATATTTTGATTATTTTTTTTTATAAAACTATATTACTAATTATTGTTTCCTTATAAAACTACGATATTAATTTTAATTTTTCATTTAAATTGATAAATAATAAAAAATGACTTAATGTAGGAAACATCAAAGGTCGAACCAAAATATAGGAGTACCAAAAAAAAAAGTAGGACGAACCAAGTAGTCTATTTAAACACCACGTACAAAGTACGGGGTCTTATTATAAAATTATGATATTGTAAATATTTTATTAATTTTTTATGAATATATTATTGGATTTATTAGATAAAATGGTTCTAATAAAAAAACAGTTTCCCTCCAAAATTATATTATTTAACTTATAATAAGATTTTAATTATGCTTGAATATAGCTACACTTATAATACAAGAAAAAATGGTTTTAATGGCAAAATGTTTTGCCAAATAAAATTCGCCACTAAAAGGTTTTAGTGGCGAAATTTTTGTTGTCATCGTGTTGTCGCAAAAGGCTCGACACAAATCACTTTAGTGACAAACTTTTTGATTTTGCCACTAATCCAAAAACCATTACTGACAAAATGAATTTGTCACAACTTTTTAAGCAATTAGCGACAAATAAATTTGTCAGCAAATAGAAAAAATATTGTCACTATAAGCACACTTTTTGCCACCAATTCCTTACTTTTTTGTGACAATTTGTAAATTTTGTCAAAAATTTTCAATTCGTTAATTGCGACAAATTTTATTTTGCCATAAAATTAGCTTTTTGCCATAAATTTAACCTTGTTAGTGACAAATTCAAAACATGTTGCCACAAAAAATATAAATTAATAGTGACAAAATTAAAATTATCATAAAATTTTGAATTTTGAATCGATCACGGAAGCGATGGTATAAAAAGAAGTATGATCCTCTATATAACAAAAATATTCATTCACGACTCTCATATCCAACATATGGTCACAAAAGTAATTATAATGAGATACCGTAGTATAAAAAATTATGAATATTGACATAACAAATTGTAATCCTCCACCGTATAAAGATTCCATATCCAACAAGTTGTAATCAGAGTACAAGTGGCCAAAGGAAAGAAATTATCTTCATAACATGACAATTATACTTGATTTGATGAACTGAAGTTAACTCCTTTTGTATTGGAATCTGCAACAAAAAATAAAAAACAAAAGAAGACTAAATGAGTTTTTATGCAAGAATTGATTAAACTCATATAAACTAAAATAAGAACTCCTGAACGGAAAGTCACGGATGCGTTTAGTGAATAATTATCAAAACTTTTTAAAATGAGTTACATAATTCAGTATTATTTCATATAAAAGGACCATCCTAAACCATGTTTCATAAGTAGACCAAATCAGCAAGGTGTATCAACTACATGAAAATAGTATGAGCAAGTCATTCATCTAATAAATTATACCCAACTGTTATATAAGAACACCTTACAACGAAGCTAGTAGAGAAAGCCACATGATTTGTAGTACAAAATTTATTAGCCATCTTTGCTCCTGCAGGCAAAAGCATGTTTGATTTGAGCATATTAAGTTGAACCAAATAGCAACTCCTTAAGTTGTTAAGAGTTCTTTGTTAATGTGATTCATTATCAGAATGTCTTATCCTACAATCTATTAATTATTCCAAGGATTGCAAAATGTGGTTATTTGGACAGATACTCATGTCAACAAAGCTCTGGCACACATCTAGCTAGTACACTAGGAATAGGAAACAAATGATTCTAGTTGCTATACTTAATTGATGCGACTTTCATTACTATTATTATAAGCTATTTTTGTTACAGTATCTATAAGGCACTTAAAATTATATTGTAATCCCAAATAAAGGGGTAACAAAGTTTTGACAAATTACAGAATAACAAAGTATAACAAGGGAAAGGAAAATGCAACTAGGTGGATATCAACGTAAGCAATAAATTTTGACCAGCAATAAAAAAAACAGCTACTTTTGCATATTATGAATGGCATCAAGAATAACCAAAACAATCTAGATAGAGGATTTATATATTAGAGACGTAATTTTATGTGCATGTAATTGTTCATGGAAATTTATTAAGCACATCTAAAAGAACTCACATGACATCTTCAATAAAGGTTCAAGACTTTGCCATTTGGGGTGGTCATCACTTCTACTCTATGAGTTACTAACTCAAGCTCTGTTATCTACAGAAAATAAACAACCATGTCAGAAGTTAGATAAACAAAACAATAGAGAACAAGGATAAGGATGTTTGTAGTTACCATGTAACAAACCTTTTCGTTTGACTGAGAAAAGCTTTAATAGATACAATGGATGTGGCCGGGAGCCATGGGACTGTTAAGTAAAATGTAGGCAAACATGACTGACAAGCAGATAAAAGTCATTTTTTTTCAAGCTTTTCTTATACTTTTAACAAGCTATGACTTGGAACAACCCACAATTAATACTATGTAACACCATCTCCCATTAGTAGAGGAACCTACATGTAGAAATCATTTCACAAAATGACAAAAATAGACAGTAAGTAAAGAAATGAAGAGGACTCATATAGACGAAGCAAATAGAAAACCACATTTCAATGAATACTTACTTGCTCTACTTTTACTCTTTTATGTGGTTTCTGACTTTGTTTCCATTTTGTATGAATTTTGAGATTTTATAATATAATCAAGAAAAATAGTTCAAATATTATAATCATACAACTAAATATCATGAAACTGGCTTTCACAATCATTTCATTTTACTTCGCCTTAAAAATTTCACTATGTTCTATACAAAATTGAAATAAGTCGCTGGATTAATTGTTTAGGCACAGATTGTGCAAAGTGATGCGTGGTGCCCATTTGAGGCCAAACGTATGCACCAGGGTATGCATCACATGCTATGTGAGGTGCAAATGAGTCTCTCATGATACTTATAGAAACATAAAGATGTGTGGAAAATGCTCACCCTGATATGAGCACTCATGGCACCAAGACCAGGAGCCCTCGATACATACTTCATTAGTCATATACTACAATCATGGTTTTGGTGGTTCCATTCAGATCGTCCTACTAAATAATAAATCTCAACTGAAGCTATAATTAGGTACCTTTTAAATAGTAGTAAATGTCTTTATTTTTCTTTTAGTTTATCGTCCATGGCAGTTCACTTCTATTTTTGACCATCCATAAAGTAATTATTAATAGAACAGTAGCTTACATAAGTCACCCACGAAGAGCAAATATTATTCACCCAGATAAAACAACCCATTAAAATAGTCAAATTATTAAGATTATAGTATTCCTTTATTAATTTATTGTAATCTTTTGCTCAAACATCTAGTGTGCGTGCCAATTAGTGATTTTTGCCTGTAAATTTGCCTATATTAAAAACCAAATGCTTAGTTCTAAGCACTGAATGTATAATAATGTAAATTGTTTGTTGTTTTTGAGGTAGATACTCTCGCTAGTAGTAATTTGCAGAATGAAATTTAATTAATTGTTTTGATTAGTTAATTAACCAGACTAACATCAAGTTTAAATTAAAATCTCTATACATACAGCATTTGATTAAGCAAACTTGGAACGCATATAATTATAAATAAATGATATGCACTTAAAAAATCACGGACCTTTTGCTTAAGAATCTGAGCAGCGAAGAATTAATTAGGTTTAGAAATCGAAAACCAAAGGAAGATAATGGTCAGAGGTGAAATCTCCCAAGCAACATCAATATGCTGAAATTCAACAAAGCCATTGATTTGATGCAACTCTGTTGCGCGATTGAGTGTCAACACATGTACGAACAACTTGGAGAGGTAGAACGGTACTGGATTGGGCAAGAGGGAAAAAGAACGAAGCAGATAAGAAAGAAAGGGTAAATGACACAAAAAATGAACGAAATTACACTTATTTTTTGTTTTAAACAATCAATTTCAAATTTTTTTCGGTTAAACATCAAAATCAAGAGAGAAAATTTATTTTGATCTTATTTTTTAACAGATGTCAGTTGATCTTCTTTGACCGTATATTTTTAATGACGTGACATTTTAAATTATTATTTTTTGAATAAATAATGGCATACATGGAATTAGTGAATAATTGATACACATAATTATTCAAATAATAAAAACAATATATGTATAAAATTATTTATTTAAGAATAGAGATACCGACTCGATTGTTACAGCAGTAGGCAGGGGCGGATCCAGGAATCAAACCCAGCAGAGGCGAATTTTGGTCTTAGAGCGGATTTGGCGAGGATTCGGGGGCTGCGCCCCCGAGCCAATCTTTTTTAGAGAATTTTGTATTTTCCAACCGGTTGCATATGTAAAACATGTATTTGGTTACAATATTGTTAATATAACAAGTAATAACATTATATATATAAACAAGTCAACAACCCCTTTGGGACCAATTATTTTATGCAACGTACATAGAATTCATCGACTTGGATAGATTGTGATGTTGATGATTCATTTTTAGAACGTTTGAATAGAATTTTATAATATACAACAAATAAATATTCATAATTCAATCTAAAAAAGGAATTTCAAAAAAAAATATTTAGATACATTTTAAAAACTTACTTCGATTACTTGTCATGATATTTCTCAAATGTTCAAAGCCTTAAACCAAATTCACTTGCGGAATGAAAGAAGGATGAGTGGGGCGGACTTATCTTGTAATTAGAATTAGTTTATGAAATTGTTTATTTGCTTCTCCAAGTTTAGCTCTTCTATTAATCTGCCCCCTTAAGTTTATGAAGTTATATATTTGCCCCTGTACCTATACTTATAAAAAAAAAAATAAAATTAAGCTTAGGTAAAAAATTTGAGCATAGACAGATGCCTATGTTGCCCATACATAGGTCCGCCCCTGGCAGTAGGGTCTCACCGTAGAGATTAATGTTGTCAGGTAGTTCCGGGGAAGGTTTGATTATTGCCCCCATTACTTTTGACCTCGATCATGGAAGAAAAGGAAGGAGTATTGAACCCTCATATTCCTCCTTTACTCTGGACATGTCCACTCTCAAATATAAACCCTCATTCACCCCTTTTGTTTCAAATCATCTTACAGATGCTTCGTGACATGATGCTCGCTGATCAAATGCTTAAGAAGTTACAGTTCTGTCACATAATGCAAACTCTTAATCTTTCCGATTACGCTCTCTCTCCTCTCTTTCATTCTATTCCTGCTCAAATTTGCACTTGATTGCCCTTTTTGATAACTGTAGATTTGTCTATTCCTTCTTTTGGCCCATTGTATTGGAATGGATTTTTTGCAAATTAGTCCAAACAACTAAATCATCTTCACTCCAATTGCTCCTCCAAACGATTTGGCCTTAATCAATCTGGCATTTCACTTCTTCTCTTTCATTATTACTCCAATAACTCCCTATTTCCCTCTCCGGCTACGGCGATGGTTTAATTTGTAGTCTTCATCGGCAGTGTCCTTTCTAAAAACTTCTGACTATCGGTTGGTTTCTGTGATGGAGACGGTGGCAGAGCCTATGGCTAGGCTGAACCACGATTTTAAGGCAGTTGGGAGAAAGACAACCGCGAGCGAGAATCTTTTGGTCAAAGGCTGAGAAATTGGAAAAGTTTTAAGTGATCTGAGCCATTGGATTTGATGATTTGAGACATGTGGGCAAGGAAATCGTACCTTGCTAGGGTTAGCGTTTCGTGTTGGCTGAGGAGGAGAGAAATCTACAAAGAGTACGAAATTGATTGATTGATTGAGGAGGGGAGAAGAACAGGTGAGCGATTACTGCAGTAACACGTGACAGAACTCTTAGGATCCAAGTGCCTTCTAGAGTAACTAGGATCCAGAGAGCCTTAGTGTGTGCTTCGGGTTGAGAGAGAATTTGGAAGTCTCAAGTTTTCCAAGAGTCCAAAAGTCCCTTCCTCAATGGAATGGAAGGATTATTTATAGGGTTTCCTGGAAAGTGGTCATGTGCCAGGCACATGCCCTCGGAGGAAATTCCCTTAGTTACTCGAATAATGCCCCAATCGTCCTGTTTTTCTAGCCACCAATCCAATCACTCAATCAATTCTCAAAATGATGAGTCGCCTCCACGAGTCTTCTGCCTCGGGACACGTGGAAGCTTCTCTTGCGTCTCGCACATTTATTTTCGGTTTTTTCGTCTATTCATTTAATTCAATTAGGTCACAATACAAACCCTAATTTGTGCATTCAATTCGATTAGGTCATTTGTGAACCCTAATTTGTACTTGGGTCCACATTTGCCCCCTGCACGTGAATCGCGCCTTTAGAGTGACGATCGTGCAAAATACTTCAAATCTTTGAGTTCAGCTTCAATTTTCTGAACAATCCTCGGAGCTCGAACTTGCAAGCCTTGAAAACGAAAAAAATCTTAGGAGAGGGAACCCCTAGGGGAGCTCTCCCAAGATATCTTTGGATATCAAATCTTTCCAAACTTTGCACAATCTTTGTTTCCCTAATTAATATATATATATATATATATATAATATAATTTATATATAATATAATTTATCTTGATTTAGTTTCCGATATATATATATATATATATATATATATATATTTATATTTAATTAAAACAGAACTATGCACTAATACATGGTAGATACAGGATCCTGAAACAAACCTAACCAAAGACTTTAAAAAATTGTTAATGATGATTTGCTTAAAGTGCATGTTCCTCAAAAATGCTCCTCTGATTGCTCCCTATAATTCGAGAGGTGCGAAGGAGATAATTTAACTTTGGTATGAATGCTACATACCGTTGGTTCACAATATCTTTTGTCAGCGCTTCTACTGATAAACAATGAATTCAAGATAAATTATATATTATCAAATAAAATAAAATCTTATTTTATTTTGAAAATAAAATAAAATCATTCTTATTTAGAAAATAGAATATTTGTTTCCATAATATATATATATATATATTTGGAAACTAAATCATGAAAAATTATATATTATCAAATAAAATAAAATCTTATTTTATTTTTCAAAATAAAATAAAATCTTTCTTTATTTTATTTTAGAAAAACAAAAGAATCAATATTCATAAAATATTAATCCCATCTGAATCACCGCCATATGCTTGTAATAGGAGTGCACCCATGGATTTTATAGATGTTGTTTCCAATAATAGCCAGCAAAGCTTAATTCGCCCACTTGTATACATGATTAAGCTAGGTGGCTGTATGCATGCATGTGTTCAAAGCAGGGACCTCAAACCTCTTAAGATATATGCAACAGGTTTAGTTTCCTTATATAAATTGGGATGTTCCCAACCTCGGGCCTTGATATTCTGTAAGCTCCCACTCCCGAACCTAATCAGACTCTCTAACACACAAACAGCTCTGATTGTTGTGGGTAGCTCGCTTCCGGAGGAAACTCTCGCCTACTTCGACGCCGAAAATCAGTTGTAGCAAGTTTCTGCGTATTTCTTTGCCGCCGGTAAAAAGGTCGTCCTCTTCAGTGTTCCTGGTGCCTTCACTCCTTCTTGCAGGTATAAATGTTTATCGGCACTGTTCGGTTAATTTTCCGGTGCTTTTGCTATTTTAGTGGTTTTTGCAGATTTAATACCTTAGTTCTTATGCGATAACTGGCCTTAAGATCTAAGGGACTCTTAATGTATCCATTGATAGCAATAACCTTCGGTGCAAAACAAGATGTAGAAGGCTACAAACACACCCATACGTCACACAGGACAGTCCTGCACTCTATTCGCGCATGACATTTAATGAATACCGAACTTTCATGAGGACAAGGGGACCTTGTGGAAAATCACAAGTTGAATCACTAAAATCACCGCGATAAATTATAAACACACATATACATATATATATATATATATGTATACATATATATACATATATATGTATACATATATATACACATATATATATATATACACATATATATATATAGAACGGATCTTAAGCATACCCCTTAAATGACATACCAAGCATACCCCTTTAGCAACGGATCGGGCGACGGTTTGGTCCGTCGCCATAGGTCCGGTCCGTCGCTAAAGCCTTTAGCGACGGACAACTTTTAGCGACGGACCGGACCTATGGCGACAGACCAAACCGTCGCCCGGTCCGTCGCTAAAGGGGGTATGCTTGGTATGCTTAAGATCCGGACTATATGTATATATGTTAAGTTTGATATTTATGAATTTAATCTTCTATCATACCATCCGTCGCATCTTTTCTTTTGTGTCACTTCTTGTATGAATTGAAGTACCATATATATACTTAAGTGTTGAAGAAAGCATAGAGTGGTCCTATCCCACAATAAGGTTACAAAACTGCTAATCTCGTTAGTTTTGCTTAACATCTTTATCAAGATTGTGCACATAGCTTTTGTTTGCCCCGTATTAATAGGTAACATATTAAAGAAGCTCCATAGCGAGGGCACGTGGGAGAACCACCATCCCTCTCTTATATGACTAAAATAATTATCTTATGGATATATATATATATATATATATATATATATATATATATATATATATATATATAACTTTTGGTTGTGTTGATTTTTCGTTTGCTATTTTTTTTCGTATCTGCTTCATTTATTTTTTCAGGTGATTGTAGACTTTCTTTTTTGGGCCATCTCACCTTAACAGGATTTTGGTCCGGATATTCTCATAGAAAAAAGGTTACACTTTTTCCACCACAACAAGGAAGCATCTGTTCCGGGCCATCTCACTTTAACAGGATTTTGGTCTGGATACTCTCAAAGAAAGCCATTTCATCTTAACAGGATCTTAGTTTTTGCGAATTTTCTCAAAGAAAGGCTGCACTTTTCTGCAACGAAGAAGCATCCATTTCGAGCAGTTGATTCACCGAGCAAGGAGAAGTTAAAGGTACGAGATGGAGGACCCCCTAGGTGGCCAAACCCTATGGGGGCCGAACCCCATGGGGACTCGCACTTAAAGGGGCCTTGGCCTCCTACTTTATATTTTTCGTCCTTCCTCTACTCTTTTATTCGAATGACTCCTCATGTTTGTGTTTTTTCTTGCTTCTTCTTTTAGGTAACTCTAATCTTTCTTTTGTTTTCCGAGTCATATTACCTTGATTATGTCTTGGTCTTTTTCCTCGGATAACAAAGAAAGATTATCGATTTTGGGAACTCGGGACGGTGCTTAACTCCAACAACCATACAAAAAAAAGTACGAAGGAAGACAAGACACTGCAGTTGGACCACCCTAGGTGGCCGAACCCTAGGGGGTTGAGCCTTAGGGGGCCGAGCCTTGGGTAATTTTTCGTCTTTTGCTTACTTCGTTTTTCTCTTCTTTTCAGGTGTTCCTGATCTGTCTTTTCTTGGCTAAGTCCCTTCATCTTGATCTTTCAGACTTTCTTTCTTGCCATGGTAAGCACTTAATTTCAAATGGTTTTTCACTTTCTATTTTCGTTCCCCATAATTCTCATGTTAATTTTTTTTTCTTGTTGCGGGCCAATTCCAACAAATGTTCCACAGACCCAAAAAATACTAAGGAAGTTCCTTTCATCAGTGAGTGGGGAAAAGCTCCATTCTATGGGTCTTTTGATACTTTCTAGGAACAAGTGAAGAATTATGATCGTGCAGCCTTTCCTCCACCTGAGAAAGAAGGCTTATTTCTATATGTTGCGGACTGCGATAGTTCAGACAGCTTCCCCTGTTCTGCTCGCATTCCCTGCATGTGTATAGAAAAACAGAAGTACCCCTACAGTTCCATTCGTATCCTACCCGACTTATCCAGTCGCCTTTAGGGATGGCAACATTGGACCGATGAGGTCCTCAAAAATTCTGATTATGTGGGTATATTGGAGCAGGCTGGCATTCTACGTTGCATTCAACTATGCAGGGATCTCCGTATCCAACAGGACCATGATGCTCTTACCGTCTTGATTTCTCGTTGGTGCTCCTCTACATGTACATTTGTCACTGATTGGGGGGAATTCACCCTTACTCTAGAGGATGTTTATGCCATTTATCAGTAAGCCCCTCTTCTATTTCGTTCATTTTGCTTTATTTTTCTTTGGTTATGCACTTGATCTAAATTATACCTTGCAGTGTTCCTGTTGCTGCTTCGGCTTCTTGTAGCCCATCCAGCCTGTCCCCCAAGGATACTGAGTGTTTTACTTATTTAACAGAGGCCTTCAAGCAGACTTCCAACTACACTTCGCGGTTTTAGGGGGATTCGATCCTTTCGGATTTCGAGACCTCTAATCGGTAGAAGACTTCCTGGCTTTCTTGGGTACGTTACTTCTTCTAGATTACAAACCTGGTCATTGGAACAGTTCTGTCCACGGCGAGTCCGTTCTCGCTCTTCATAAGGAGTCTTGCCCTTTTCCCCTGGCTGCTTATCTGGCTATGTGGTTGTCCCGTTTTATCTTCCTCGGGTCACCCATCGACGGTCCCTCAACCTGTATGTTTAGCTTGACAGCTATGTTATCTCGGGGTCTGGAAGTTTCTTTTGCTCCTCTCTTCTTGGGGACCCTGTATCGCCGCTTGGACGAGACTGTCCTTGCTATGAGGGAATCTGTAGGAAGGTACTCCCTTTTCGATTTTATTTTTTTTATTTTTATTTTTTTTGTGTCGACAATCTTTCATACTGCATTTCTCTTTTGCGTATCAACCTTTCTCTCATTTATTCAAGTATGATGTGAACTGCTTTATTCCGGGCTCCTTTCTTTAGATCTTTCTCTTCGAGCGTTTTTGGGGCTATTCTACCTCAGTGTATTTTTCCAAGAAGAAGAAGAAATTTCCACCTTCCTTTTCATCGCCCCACATTGTTCCCCGTACTGCTCGTTGGATTGACAATAAAACTAGTTCGGACTTATGGCTTTACATCGATGACTTTCATGCTTCACTACTTGTCCTTACACCATTGTTCTTGAAGGCGGTCTTCTGCCTCATTTCTATAGGAGCGACTTTCGCTCCTTTTCGAGCGTCAGAGAATTGAGTGGGTCTTCGCTTTCTTGGTACTTATTCCTCCGAGCTGCAGAACTCCCCTATTTCGTTGAGGATGAGGAGTTTGGTACTATACTCTACTCTCCTCATAGAGTCATGCGGTAATTTGGATTTGATCAAGATCGGCCTTTTTGGCCAGTCTTGTCAGGAGGATTGCGAGAGTGCTCTCCTCAATTTCATCCCCACATCCCCCTCATTTTCATGGGAGTTTATGAGGTCTTCAACTGCTCCTCATGACCCTCTTCCCTTCGTCATACCAGATGATTCTTGGAAAGGGCGATACACTACTGGCGAGTGCAATTTCTGGCTCATCAACCTGAAGATGTGGCAGGATGATACCATGATTTGCTCGTTGCCAGTTTCTCCTCCCAAGCGTCTCCAATGGGCCAAGATGTTATGTTCTCCCAGACTCAATACCCGTTCAGAGCATTGGCCAACTAACAGTCGGCTTATTGAGCGAGAGACTATAATGCCTAAGTCTCCTTCTCTCTTTTCAGTAGAGGATCTTTCTCAGAATGTTCCAAATGCTCCTCCAACACATGCCCTTACTACTTCTAGGCATTTTCCACCACGGGTGACATCTCGGATTCCTTCTCCTCCAACAGCTCCTCTCTAGGGATCCACGGATGCCTAGGAGATGAGGGTTACTCGTTCTAGGGCGAGGGCCCCCATGAGTATCGTTGCAGAGGTAGTGCCCCCTGCAGATTCTGTCGTGGCCCCAATCAGTCAGTCTATTATTAGGCGAACGTCAAATGGGACCACCCTCGTATTGAATCCTTTGTCAAAATGTCCACATGACGATGCTAACTCTAGTATACCGGCAGGCATGGATTCAGGCAAGAGATGTCGAAAGCTCATGGTATACCTTGTATTAATTTCTTTTATATCGGTCAGCATTTACATTTTTCTTCTATATTTCATTATATTATTTGTTCCTTGCTTTTCAGATTGCTGAAGAGGAGGAGAAAGAGGATGATGACAATATCCCTATTAGGGTTCTTACACATGCTATTAACGGGGCGATGACTTCCACTACTTGTGAGCCTTCTCGACTCGCCCCTATTGCTATCGAGTCCGCTTCAGCTCATGATGTTCGTGTCAGCCTTGAGGTTGTAGATTCCTTATCTGATGTGGACTCGAGTCCTGCAGGTCATGGTACGTTGTCCCCATCACAGCCTCCTACTGCATCTCTTCATGATAGCATTGAAGGTACTGATGAAACTCATGCTGATGTTGGTGATCCTATGGTCGTGGCTCCTTCTTCCTTGAGGGAGAATCCACCTGAACTTATAGCTGATTTTCATCCTCCTCAGGGGGATTCTGCCGAGATTGTACGTGCCCGAGAGGGTACTATTTCTAGCACTTTAGGTGGGGGCACTGATATTTTGCTTTCCATGGCACCTCACGACTCTTTCTCTGTTGGTTACATTGTGAGTATTTTATTTAGTTAAAATTTACTTGTCTCCTTAAATTTTCTTCTTCATAACGTATTATGCTTTGTCATTTTCCTTTTCAAAGCGAGAGAATGAATGATCTGCCTTTTCCTGTTGAGGCACTTGCTTTATTTGATTCTCTTAATCCTGATTGTGCTATCTCACTGTTAGTGACCTTGGTTATCCACCTAACAGTTAGGGTCTCATGGAGCTAGAGGTAGTCTTATAGCCGCCGATTCATACAGCTCTCACAGGATGCCATGGCTGCTTCCAAAGTGGCTCATACTAGAGCTTCCTTCAATCCAACCGGAGGTTTTATTCCTTAGAGGGGTTTTCAGATATCCTCTTCCAGTCAGGAAATCCTCGATCGTCTCTTAGCTCGGTTTCCGCTGATACTTGATCAGATGCATACTCGCGGGACTACCCTCCAGACCTTCTTGTTAGACCGCCTTGCAATCCTTGTTCTCGAGATGCAGAGTCTTTCTCTTTATTCTTTACGAGCCGAGGACTTACATAGGTTTAGCTGTGAGGTTGCTGACTTTGCCTCTATGGGCTTAGACATGGTTCCTTTTCACGAGAGGCTAGATCTCCTTAGTTCCAGTTTTCGTATTATCTCCTTACGCTCGGAGGTTTCTATGTGTCAATATGAGGGTAACTCACTTGCAATACAACTTTCAGATATTGAAGAAGCCACCAACAAAATAAAGTCCCAGCTTCGGGATTTGGGGTCCCAGCTTTGGAATTTAGAGTCGACTGCCTGAGATGTTAAAGAACTGATGGTCACAAATGCGAAGACTCGGGACACTATAATTGCCAACATGGAGGCCTTAGCCATGCCCCCTCTTCAGTTTGTGATAAATGCATAATATTCATTTATTTTTATTCCTTTATCTTTAGTTTGTTGCATGTTTCATTGTGTATATGCACTTATTAGGTTGTTTATTGATTTTAAGAGGATTTAGAGCTAAAAGTGGAGAAGGATTAAAAACTGGAGCGAAAAAGGAGAAAAAGTAAAAAATCCAGAAATTGGCACTTTCGCCCCGGCGAGAATTTTGGCCTAGAGAATTTCGCCCCGACGAGAAGCTCTCTGTTGTTCTTCGCCCCAGCCAACCATGAAGCCGCCCCGACCCAGACTTCTCTGGAGTTTCTCGCCCCGGCAAAGATGGCGGGAATTTAAAGAGCTGGAAGTTATTTTAGGTAGGAAAGTTTGAGGATTTCTAATTGTAATTGGATTACTATTTCTTAGTAACTTAGGATATTATATTAGGATTATAAATATATGTCTTTAGTTAGATATTGGGGGATCTTGGCAACTACAATTGTAACCCTAATTGGAGGAGATTGAAGGCATGTCGGGCTAGACTCTTACTTTCAGTTCTTAGGGATGTTGAACCTTTGTCATAATTAATGGTTTAATTAGGTTTTATTTATTTATTATTTCTTACATGAGATTTATTATGATAATCTGTTTTAACTTATTACATGTTATATAATCTTTTGATTTGATTTGGCCAATTGAATTAATTTGATTAATATCATCTGCTAGATTAAAATATAATATTAAGCAAACGATATTATATCTGATCATGGGTAGCACTTAATAGTACTTGATTGTGGACAAGCTTTTGGGTATTATTAAGATTATTAGAAGACAAGCTAAATAATTCCTGATTGTGTAATTGTTGCTTGGAATAACCTAATTCTCTAATTCTTCATTCTGCTGTTATATTAAATCTAGACTGATAGTTCTAGGTTATATGATAGTTAGGATCTCTTGAGGCTATTGTCACATTAGATTTACACGTAAGGAGAATTTCGGATAATTAGCGATTGCGGTTATCTAGGGTTATTAATCTCATTGAAGGATAAATATTATTAAACTTGACTTTTCCATAATTGTGATAGGGTGGATACCGAACTGAAGAACTGAAGCTTTCTATTCATTGATAACTCTTAATTACTTTTGTTAGATTAGTTAATCAAACTCAAAACCCCCCATCAATAAGAATATTAGAGTAGATAAAAGATTAATTCACTTCTCCGTGGGATCGATCCTTGCTTATCATTATACTAAGTTTTGTGCTAGTAGATTGTTAGTAAGGTATTAATTTTGGAGTGTAAAACGATAGCTCCCAAATTTTGGCGCCGTTGCTGGGATCGATCCCACAGAAAAGTGAATTAATCTTTTATCTACTCTAATATTCTTATTGATGGGGGGTTTTGAGTTTGATTAACTAATCTAACAAAAGTAATTAAGAGTAGTCAATGAATAGAAAGCTTCAGTTTTTTCAGTTCAGTATCACCCTATCACTATTATGGAAAAGTCAAGTTTAACAATATTTACTCTTCAATGAGATTAATAACCTTAGATAACCGCAATCGCTAATTATCCAAAATTCTCTTTACGTGTAAATCTAATGTGACAATCGCCTCAAGAGATCCTAACTATCATATAACCTAGAACTATTAGTCTAGATTTAATATAACAGCAGCATGAAGAATTAGAGAATTAGGTTATTCTAAGAAAAAATTACACAATCATGAATTATTTAACTTGGCTTCTAATAATCTTAATAATACCCAAAAGCTTGTCCACAATCAAGTACTATTAATTGCTACCCATGATCAGATATAATATCGTTTGCTTAATATTATATTTTAATCTACCAGATGATATTAATCAAATTTATTCAATTGGCCAAATCAAATCAAAAGATTAAATAACATGCAATCAGTTAAAACAGATTATCAGAATAAATCTCACATAAGAAATAATAAATAAATAAAACCTAATTAAACCATTAATTATGACAAAGGTTCAACATCCCTTAGAACTAAAAGTAAGAGTTTAGCCTTTCAATCTCCTCTAATTATGGTTACAATTGTAGTTGCCAAGATCCCCTAATATCTAACTAAAGACATCTATTTGTAATCCTAATATAATATACTAAGTTACTAAGAAATAGTAATCCAATTACAATTAGAAATCCTCAAACTTTCCTGCCTAAAATAACTTCCAGCTCTTCAAATTCCCGCCATCTTCGCTGGGGCGAAGATTTTGTACTAGGTTTCTCGCCGGGGCGAGAAACTCCAGAGAGGTTTGGGTCAGGGCGGCTTTAAGGTTGGCTAGGGGGAAGAACAATAGAGATCTTCTCGCCAGGGCGAAATTCTCTAGGCCAAAATTCTCGTCGGGGCGAAGATGCCAGTTTCCAGATTTTTGACTTTTTCTCCTTTTTCGCTCCAGTTTTCAATCTTTCTCTACTTTTAGCACTGAATCCTCCTGAAATCAATAAACAACCTAATAAGTGCATATACACAATGAATCATGCAACAAACTAAAGATAAAGGAATGAAAATAAATGAATATTATACACTTATCAAATTCCTCCACACTTAGTCTTTACACGTCCTCGTGTAAACTAAAACAAAGGTTATATTGAAATCATTTGAATTCTATTCAACTAAACTCCCAAAGGTTCAAATTCAATTATCATCCATGAACATTAACACCAATCAACAGAAATTTGATCAATACTTTATCAATCAACTAATAACAATAACCTCATCATTCCCCACTGAACATCTCTAAATCAAATTGAAATCACATAAGCATCTCCTATGATTAACATAGATATTCAACTTAGTTCGTATGGAACAACAACCGTGCACACTAACTCAAACCCAGAACATATTTTTTCCTGCTATGCATTTTTTCTTCATTCAGGTGAATGCATTTTATGCTCTATTTCACCTTTCTCATTCTTTTCTTAAGTGAGTGCATTTTATGCTCCATCTCACTTATCTTCTCACCAACGAGTACATTTTATGCTCCTTCTCGCCGCATGTGTTTATGGGTGAGTGCGTTTTACGCTCCATCTCAACCCATCACATGTTTTCCTTTTGAGACAATTTTTTTCAGTTTTTTTTTTCAATTCTTTTTCAAATTTCTATTTTTTTCACATGGTCCTGCAAACAAGATAAGCAGTTAAACAGTTCTAAATTATGAAATTAACGCACAAATTCAACTCCACAAATAACTCGGTCAAGTAAACATGTATCTCATACTCAAATACTCATGCTATACCAACTTAATCTAAGTCAGTCAATTATGAGTCCTAACTCAGTTACCATCATTTATCAATTAATTCAGCATTAAACAAATTCTATTAATGGCATCAATTCTCATTCTAAAACCAAAATCCTTTGAAACCTTGGCCAAATAGATCAAAAATTTAGGCGCAAAAGACAAAGATTTCCAATTAACCTATTAAAGCATAAGTAAACTAACCTGCTCTATCCTAAACCTCTCCCCCACACTCAAACCTTACATTGTCCCCAATGTAAGACAATCATGCAAAAGACGAGAGAAATAACCAAAAAGCAAATAAATAAATATAAATGGATAGAAAAGCAAATCTAATGTCTTGGGTTGCCTCCCAAGCAGCGCATTTGGTTAACGTCGTTAGCCCGACATCGATTCTCCTCAATCAATCATAAATCGGATCCATTAGGTCTACCATCTCAACATTCTCCATCGAAAATCCTTCACGGAATGGTTTCAGCCTATGCCCATTAACCTTGAATACTTTCTCTGTCTTTGGATTTTGTATATCTATTGCACCATAAGAAAACACATTAGTAATAACAAATGGACCTTCCCAACGAGAGCGCAACTTACCTAGAAATAACTTCAGCCTCAAATTGAATAGGAGAACTTGATGTCCAACAGTGAAATTATTCCTTAAAATCTGCTTGTCGTGGAAGGCCTTCGTCTTATTCTTGTAGAGTCTAGAACTCTCATATGCTTCATTCCTCATCTCTTCTAGTTCTTGTAGCTGGAACTTCCTATGCATCCCCGCTTCATCCAAACTCATATTACATTGTTTGATCGCCCAAAAAGCTCTGTGTTCTAACTCCACGGGTAGATGACATGGCTTCCAAAAAACCAGTCTATATGGAGACATACCAATAGGTATTTTGTACGCGGTTCTATACGCCCACAATGCATCTTCTAACCGCAGACTCCAATCTTTTTTGCTTGGCTTGACGACCTTCTCCAATATGGATTTCACTTCACGGTTGGATACTTCAGCCTGACCATTACTTTGCGGATGATAAGATATAGAAATCTTATACAAAACATTGTATTTCCTGAAAAGTGCGGCTAGCATCCTGTTGTAAAAGTGAGTTCTTCTATCGCTAATGATAGCTCTAAGAGTTCCAAATCTGACAAATATGTTAGTTTTAACAAAATCTGTAACAACTTTAGAATCATCAGTCCTGGTGGCTTTAGCTTCCACCCATTTAGAAACATAGTCAACAACCAAGAGAATGTAAATATTACCATGAGAAATAGGAAAAGGTCCCATAAAATCAATACCCAAACATAAAAAATCTCAACAATTAAAATGGGGGTTTGTGGCATTTGATTTCTATGTGATATGTTACTTGTTCGTTGACAATTCTCGCATGATTTACAACTAGATATGAGTCCTTAAAAATTATTGGCCAATAAAAACCACTTTCTAAAACCTTATGAGCAGTCCGTTTGGGTCCAAAATGACCTCCATAAGCATATGAATGACAAAAGGTTAAAACAGACAATGCTTCAGTATCATGCATACATCTACGGATTATCTGATCAGCACAAAATTTACACAGATATGGATCATCCCAAACATAATGTTTAGCATCACTCCTAAGCTTATCCTTCTGGTTTTTAGAAAATTCATTGGGGATATATGCACTTACTAAATAATTGACAATGTTAGCACACCAAGGCAATTCCTCCTGAATAGAAAAGAGATGCTCATCCGGAAAGGAATCATATAATGGCAGTGCCTCCCTCATCTCTTACCAATCTACTCAAGTGATCTGCTACCAAGTTATCCGCTCCTTTTTTAGCCTTGATTTCTAAGTCAAATTCCAGCAACAGTAGAATCCATCTGATAATCCTAGGTTTAGAGCCCTTCTTGGTAAACAAATACCTGAGAGCTGCATGGTCAGAATAAACTACAACTTTAGTGTCAAGTAAATAAGATCGAAATTTTTCTAAAGTAAAAATAATAGATAAAAGTTCTTTTTCTGTTGTCGAGTAGTTAATCTGAGCTGCATTCAATGTTCTAGAGGCATAATAGATGGCATGGACAACTTTGTCAACTCTTTGGCCCAAAACAACTCCGACTACATAATTACTGGTATCACATATTATTTCAAAGGGAAGACTCCAATTTGGCGGTTGAATCACAGGTGCGGAGGTCAATATGCTCTTCAACTTGTCAAATGCCTCCTTGCACGCATCATCGAACTGTAATTCCACATCTTTTTGTAGCAACTTACATAATGGCATAGCTATTTTGGAGAAGCCTTTGATAAATCTCCGATATAAACCTGCATGTCCAAGAAAAGACCGAATCTCCCGTACGCTGGCGGGGTAAGGCAAAGCAGACACAATATCTATCTTAGCTTTATCAACTTCTAAACCCTTAGCTGACACAACATGTCCAAGCACTATACCCTGTTCTACCATAAAGTGACACTTTTCCCAATTAAGAACAAGGTTAGTTTCTAAACATCTATCTAGTACACGAGTTAGATTATCCAAGCACAAATCCAAAGAATCACCATGTACTGTTAAATCATCCATAAAGATCTCGATGCAATTTTCTAAAAGATCAGAAAAAATACTTACTATGCACCGCTAGAAAGTACCTGGTGCATTGCAAAGTCCAAATGACATCCTCCGGTATGTAAAGGTACCAAATGGACATGTGAATGTGGTCTTTTCTTGGTCTTCGAGTGCAATCACGATCTAGTTATAACCTGAAAAAACCATCTACAAAGCAATAATAAGTATGTCCCGCTAATATTTCTAGCATTTGATTAATAAAAGGAAGAGGAAAGTGGTCTTTTCTAGTTACAACATTTAATTTCCTGTAGTCAATGCACACTCTCCATCCTGTTTGCATCCGTGTGGGCACTAACTCATTGTTGTCATTCGTGATGACAGTTATTCCAGACTTCTTTGGAACTACCTGTACTGGACTCACCAACTAACTGTCGGAGATGGGGTAGATTATACCTACATCAAGTAATTTAATAACCTCTTTCTTGACTACCTCCATCATGGGTGGATTTAATCTTCTATGTGCTTCTCTCGTGGGCTTTGCTCCATCATCCAAAAGAATCCTGTACATGCACATCGCGGGGCTTATACCTTTGATATCGGCTATCGTCCAACCAAACACTGTGACATGGTCCCTTAGGACTCTTAATAATTTCTCTTCTTGCACTTTGGTTAGATTACTAGCAATAATCACAGGTAGAGTTTCATTAGTCCCTAAATATATATATTTCAAGTGGGCAGGTAAGAGTTTCAATTCTAATATTGGAGCTTGCTCCACAGATGGTAATAATTTTTTATGAGAAATAGGCAATTGAATTGATTGAACTGCATACTTATCTGTGAATTTTAGTAAAGAGTGCAATGCAGCCACAACTTCCTTCAATTCCTGATTCTGGTCAAATTCTTCCTCTTTATCCATGTCCAAGTTGTTAGTAATGGCCATCTCCAAGCTTTCCTTATGTTCTTGTTCAAAAGATCCCTGCACTATAGAATTAATTATGTCAATCGTAAAAACATGATTAACATCACTATGGTACCTCATGGCATCGTACATATTGAACTAAATTTTCTCTCCATCAAATTCCATGGTCAAGGTCCCATTGTGCACATCGATCATTGTCCTCGTTGTTTTCAAGAATGGCCTTCCTAACAAGATATGCGAGGGATTTGGAAATCTGTCATCTTCCATATCCACAATGTAAAAATCTGCAGGAAAAATTAACTAATTCACCTATACTAAGACATCTTCAATTACCCCTCAAGGGTAAGTGTTAGTACGATTAGTAAGTTGAATGATAACACTAGTTTGTTTCAAAGGTCCTAGATTTAAAGAAGCAAATACAGATAATGACATGACATTTATTGAAACTCCTAGATCTGACATGGCTCTCTCAAATATGGTATTACCTATTCTGTATGGGATTGTAAACATTCCTGGATCTTCACATTTAGGGGGCATTTTTCTTTAAAGCACTGCTGACACATTCTCTCCTACAGTGACTTTTTCATCATCTTTCAATTTTCTTTTGTTAGTGCACAATTCTTTCAAAAACTTTGCGTACCTGGGCACTTGTTTGATGGCATCTAAAAGAGGAATATTTACCTTTACCTTCCTAAAGGTTTCCAAAATTTCCTTTTTTGTTTCCTCCTTCTTTAAAGTCTTGTGTGTTCTAGGTGGGAACGGTAATGGTGGGGTCTTAACTGGAGTAGATGGGGTAATAATTTCCCTCAGTGTCTCAGTATCCTCTTTAACCTTTTCCTCTTTAATTTTCGTAAGTGCTTTGGGTACTTCCAACTCTTTTCCACTCCTTATTGTAATCACACTAGCATTCTCCCTTGGACTGACAACTATTTGGGAGGGCAACTTTCCTAAACCTTGAGAATCCAACCTCCCCACTGTGGTGGCAAGTTGACCTATCTGATTTCTCAAGTCTTGAATAGAATTTTTCGTTTCTTGCTGGAACTGCTGTGTCTGACTCATGAATGCCTTGAACATGTCTTCCAAAGATGTTCCAGAATTTGCAGGAGCTGCCTGTCTAGGTTAATGTTGGGGTTGAGCTGGTTGAGAGACTTATGGGAACCCTTGTTGTCTAACCGGATGCACGCCATGCGTTGGTAGCCTATTTCCTCCATAACTAAGGTTAGGGTGATCGCTCCATCCTGGATTGTAAGTATTTGAATATGGGTCATAATTCCGCTGAGGTTGTGCCTGATAGTTTCCCATCGCATTAACTTGCTATGCGATTTCATCCTCTTGCAATGTCGGACAAGAATCAGTAATATGACCACCCATTAAACAAATCCCATAAACTTTTACTGCTGGTGTATTTCTTGTAGCTATTTGTCTAACCATCGAGTCAAATCAAAAATTTGTTATTCAAGATTACTCGTAGTAATCTCATTCACTCTTGCAGGTGCATGGTCATTCCTTGTCCCATACTGCTGAGAATTAGCAGCCATATTTGCAATTAGAGCCCTTGTAGCCTACGGTGTCTTATCTACTAGTGCTCCTCCACTTGCAGCATCGATCATACTCCGATCCATTGGTGATAATCCGTCATAAAAGTACTGGATCAGGTGTTAATCGTCTATTTGATGGGGAGGATAACTAGAACATAATTTTTTGAATCTTTCCCAATACTCATACAGTGTCTCTCCGTTGAACTATCGAATGCCGTATATCTCCTTCCTGATGTTGGCAACTCTTGAAGCAGGAAAGTACTTCTCCAAGAACAGCCTTTCAGGTCATTCCATTACTGTATTGACCCTGAAGGAAGATAGTACAACCAGTCTTTTGCTAGATCTGCCAGTGAAATTGGAAATGCCCTTAGCTTGATTTGATCCCCAGTTATTTCATGTGGTTTCATGGTGGAGCAAACCACATGGAATTCCTTTAAGTGCTTGTACGGATCCTCACATGTGAGACCACAAAAAGTAGGCAAAAGATGAATTAGTCCCGATTTAAGTTCAAAAGTGGCAGTTAAGGTAGGATATTTAATGCATAAGGGTTGTTGATTGAGATTAGGAGTGGCTAATTCTTTGAGTGTTCTATTATTATTTGGCACCGCCATCTCTTTTTCTTCCTCTAATTCGGTGGATGGTGTATTTGACAATAATTCAAGTGCTATGTTGAGTCCCAGTGATGGAACTTCGTCTGAATCTGTGGTGGTTCCTCGAGATTGACGAGCTTCTCTCCTTAGTCTGTGGGTAGTTTTCTTAATTTCTGGATCAAAATTCAAACCACCGGATTGAGAGGATCGTGTCATAAACTACAATAATAAACAAAATAAAATAAAATAAAGAATAAATAAAGATAAATAACACTTCCCCGGCAACGACGTCAAAATTTGGGAGCTGTCGTTTTATACTCCAAAATTAATAACTTACTAACAATCTACTAGCACAAAACTTATTATAATGACAAATAAGTATCGATCCCACAGAGAAGTGAATTAATCTTTTATCTACTCTAATATTCTTATTGATGAGGGGTTTTGAGTTTGATTAACTAATCTAACAAAAGTAATTAAGAGTAGTCAATAAATAGAAAGCTTCAGTTCTTCAGTGCAGTATCACCCTATCACAATTATGGAAAAGTCAATTTTAACAATATTTACCCTTCAATGAGATTAATGACCCTAGATAATCGCAATCGCCAATTATTCGAAATTCTCCTTACGTGTAAATCTAATGCGACGATCGCCTCAAGAGATCCTAACTATCATATAACCTAGAACTATCAGTCTAGATTTAATATAACAGCAGCATGAAGAATTAGAGAATTAAGTTGTTCCAAGTAACAATTACACAATCATGAATTATTTAACTTACCTTCTAATAATCTTAATAATACCCAAAAGTTTGTCCACAATCAAGTACTATTAATTGCTACCCATGATCAGATATAATATCGTTTGCTTAATATTATATTTTAATCTAGCAGATGATATTAATCAAATTAATTCAATTAGCCAAGTCAAATCAAAAGATTAAATAACATGTAATCAGTTAAAACAGATCATCAGAATAAATCTCATGCAAGAAAGAATAAATAAATAAAACCTGATTAAACCATTAATTATGACAAAGGTTCAACATCCCTTAGAACTGAAAGTAAGAGTTTAGCGTGACATGCCTTCAATCTCCTCTAATTAGGGTTACAATTGTAGTTGCCAAGATCCCCTAATATCTAACTAAAGACATCTATTTATAATCCTAATATAATATCCTAAGTTACTAAGAAATAGTAATCCAATTACAATTCGAAATCCTAAACTTTCTTGCCTAAAATAACTTCCAGCTCTTCAAATTCCCACTATCTTCGCTGGGGCAAAGATTTTGTACTAGGTTTCTTGCCGTGGCGAGAAACTCCAGAGATGTCTGGGCTGGGACAACTTCAGGGTTGGTTGGGGGCAAAGAATAACAAAGAGCTTCTCGTCGGGGCAAAATTCTCTGGGCCAAAATTCTCGCCGGGGCGAAGATGCTAGTTTCCGGATTTTTGTCTTTTTCTCTTTTTTCGCTCCAGTTTTCAATCTTTCTCCACTTTTAGCTCTGAATCCTCCTGAAATCAATAAACAACCTAATAAGTGCATATACATAATGAAACATGCAACAAACTAAAGATAAAGGAATGAACATAAATGAATATTGTGCACTTATCAGTTTGCTATATCTTGGCCTTTAGATCATGACTTTTTGTAGCCTTTTTTTTATTTTTTTTATTTCTTTTATTTCCTATATCAAAGAACTCATTTATATTTCATTTATCATAATAAAGTTTTTTTAGCATTATTGATTGTTTTTAACTTGAATTTTTCCTTAAGACCCAATTTTTAACATTAAATCTTAAGTTATTCAAATTAATATTCCAAGACAACAATATGCATAATATGAAAGTAAACATGAAACATGTTTTTTTTCAATTTCTCGCAAATCAACACTTGAATCCATACCTTTAAAATAAAAAAAAATATTCAAGTATAAGTGAAAGTTTGACATGTTATTGATAATCAGATTGCTTTTAACGAAAAACATAACGTTTCATAATTTTCATAAAGATAATAATAATAGATCTTGTTTTTGTCGGAGAAAGCATAACGTTTACCACTTTTAGAGATAAAGTGTAACTTTCTCGGGTTTGAGGACTTATAGTCAGGTGCCTCGATTACTTTTAAAGTTGAAAGTATAACTTTGAGGGCTTATAGTCAGGTGCCTCGATTGCTTTTAAAGTTGAAAGTATAACTTGTCTGGTCCAAGGGCTGTAAAGTCAGGTTCCTCGGTTACTTTTGAAGTTAAAAGTATAACTTATCGGGTCCGAGGGTTGTAAAGTCAGGTTCCTCGATCACTTTTGAAGTTAAAAGTATAACTTTTGTGATGACTATCTCATGTATAATATTTCTTTATCCATTTCAAGTTTAGTGGGCCTAAGATAGCATCTGATCCCACACGAGATATTTTGTAATACCCGCTTTCGGAGATTTCTCGTACCCTATACGGGCCTTCCCATTTGGGGTAGAATTTGGTGGGTTGTGTTCCCTTCATTACTTGATTCGCTGTCTTGAGCACCAAATCTCCCATAAGATTTGTCGTGGTACCACTGCAGTATTGTATTGTTCTCGCAGTCTTTCATGGTACCGTTCTAATTTTTCTTTGGCCTTGTCTCGGAAGTCAGCTAAGGCCTCTACGGCTGCTGGTCAGTTCTCTTCCTTGACTAAGCTTCAGAGTTTCATCCTAACCGAAAGGATTTCTATTTCGGCGGGCAAGATAGCTTCTTCTCCATAGAGTAAAGCATATGGGGTTTCACCTGTAGGCTTTCTTTTTAAAGTTCAATATGCCCATAATGCCATCGGTAATTGCTCTGCCCATGTCTTCGGATGATCATCTAGGGTTTTTGATAAAATCTTATCAAGGTTTTATTTGTGGCTTTTACTTGCCCGTTGCCTTTCGGGTAGTAAGGTGATGATTTGTAGTGCTTCACCCTATATCTTTCCATCAAACTTTTAACATCCCTATTGATGAAGGGAGTTCCATTATCTGATAAAATGATATTTGGGATCCTGAAACAACAAATGATATGTTCCTTGATGAAATTTGCCACTGCTGGCCCCGTAGCCCTCTTCAAAGGGATTGCCTTAACCCCCTTTGTGTACATCTCAGTGGCGGTCAAGATCCATATATTGCCTTTGGAATTAGGATGAATGGGACCTATAAGATCTATTCCCCATGTATGAAAGGGCCATGGTGTTGCTATGGTCCGTAGGTCTACAACGGGAGCATGAATTAAATTCCCATGAATTTGGCAAACATGACATTTCTTGACAAATTCCAAGCAATCTCCTTCCATTTTAAGCCAGTAATAACCATGATCAATCAGCTGTTTGTACAACTTGGCTCCCCCTTGGTGTTCATCTTTGTGCATTTGATAAACCAAATCTTTGGCCTCGCCTAGCTCCAAACACCATAAGGGCTTGCCATTGAACCCTCTTCTAAATAATTCTCCATTTTGTAAGAATAATCGTTTTGATTTTTTCTTTAGTATAATTGTGTCCTTCTTTTCGGCAGGAAGACTGCCGCCGCTTTGTAAAAGCTCCACATAAGGGATTCGTCAATCCGCTATGTCATCAATGAAGGCGCATTCCTTCTCCCCAGTGTATTGTTGGCATGACACACATTGTCGTTAAAGTGCATCTGCTTCCTTCTTCATTTCATGCCAATAATACCCTTGTTGCTGCAACCTGCGATACAACCCAATATCTGCCAATCCACAGCTCTCTTCATGTACCTGATACAAAACTCTGCTCGCTTCCTGCCTCCCAAACATCGTGTCAATACACCATCTGCTTCTTTGTGATACAAGACCCCTTTAATGATGTTGTATTTCTGAAGTTCCATTGGTGAGATTGTTCCCTCCTTTGTTTGTCATTGATGGGAGATATCATATCTCCAATCATCTATCATATCTTTGGGGAACAAATCTAGCACCGTGGTTGGGAGGACTCTTTTTATTACCTTCACATCCAGGTCTTCTCCTTGAACGTAGACTCTAGATGCTACTGTTGCTAATGCATCAGGTTGTTTGTTTTGTCCTCTTGGCACATACTCAATCACCACCTTGCTGAAGGCCTCCATCACTTTTTGTGCTACAGTTCGATATGGTGCCAAGATAGGTTATGTGACGCCCCCAAATCCGGGAACCTCAAACCCGAATCTGGTGCTCCACAATACATCCCATTCCATATAACATAATGGACATGAATGTAATTACTATATTATTACAACACGTCTTACTCTCAATCCTAGGTTCTATTACCATAACATCATTCCAAATATATAATAGGTCTTAATATTACATCATTACTATAATAAATAAACTACGACGCCATCTAGACGTTCATCTTGCCCTTTCCCTTGTCCTTACCCGAACCTTCGACCCGCTCGACCTTAGCTGCAATGTTTAGTATAAAGCAAGAATGAGCATTCAATTGCCCAACAAGTATAGCAGTTGAATAACAACAATATCAATAATCATACCACTTCTTTACTCTACAACTGGAACAATAGTTGGGAGCCATTCTAAATAACAAGAATAATACTTTGCTTTTGTTTTAAAAATATATTTTTGAAACGACATTGAGTGGTCACAAGACCTTGAACTTTCTTTTGCTTTCTTGAAAAGGTACACATCAATATAACTGTAAACCGTCTTACTTATGAGCACTTCTAGGTGATTAGCCTATTGTACTCTATGTTGATCAACACTCTAGCTGGAAACGACTATATACATTTGTTTAGGCGCTCGATGCCTTGTCAGAATAATTGACTAAAAACTGCCCCTAATATTAGGGTTGTTCATCTCACTCATGCCTCAGAATCCTAACCAAAATAATTCGGTTGGATAACCCTACTTAATTATTAATAACATTTCAAGGATTTATTATCAAATCAATAAAACATTTCAATATCTGTCTAGCCGAAACAATTGGCATCGACGTTCTCTATAACAGTTCATATATATGTGAACTTGAAAGCTTCAACAATTTATGCCATAACATAGCTCGAATACTTGTGCAAATACTTAAAGATTTACATAAGTAAGGAATTCACACAACCATATATGTATTGTGTAAATTGGAACTTCAAACATCGCATGAGAGTCATGAGAATATAAAATCAAATGAATCAAATAAACTTGCCCAACACAAGGGTTAGACAAGCGTTAGAAAACTTGCCTTAAGCGCTTGCTACTATTTGACGTTAATCGTCCTTCAAATGTCCTACACATTTAAGTACATAGCTACATACCAATTAGACACACAATTAATGCCAAAGATTGGTTTACATTACTCTATAATGTTTCATTCTAATTAGAAATATAATATCAAACAAAGTTACACACACTTGATACGATGTTACGATGTTTGCATAAAGCACGCCCGATTCGCCTCTTATGCATAAGTTTAGCATGCTCATACACTTGTCTAATTCATCATTGATTAATGATAAGAGTCATTATAAACCATAATGTACAAGTTTTAGAACTTAGGACAACATCTTTTAGCGTCGAAAGTATTACACGTTACATACGCGCATGTACGACGCCCTCCGTTTGCCTTCTAATGCACAATAGTCCTAATAAGTCTGAAATTACCAATTCTAAATAATGGAAATTGTAGGTCTACTCCTTAGCTTTCCGGATCACCTTAAATCATCCAAAACGGAGTTCGTATGAGAAAATTACGCCCATTTTACTAAAGCATGTTGAAGCTGTCTACCCAACTATTGCTCTAGCGCGGGGCGCGGCCAACCAGCAGAGTTTTAGTTGATCATCATCCAGCATGCTCTGTTTTTGCTAATATACTCCAAAGCTCATAACTTCTTCATTTTAAGTCGGAATTAGGCCATTCCGGAGGCTATGGAAAGCTTATAACATGAACTACAAAACCCTCATGGATTCATAATCTTATACTCTTTAATAAATTGAAATAGTGGCTCCAAAAAGCCTAGTCCAACTAGTGTCTTAGCTATTATATAACAAGTAAATATGACTTAATACGTGCTTCTATTACTAAGCTAAGAAACATAATATCATTTCATCAATTAATCACACCTAGTTCTCATGTTTCTTAGAGAAAGTTTTCTCTTGGGCATTAACTCAAACAATTTGTGAGCATGAGTTAGAAACTCACATTGCAGTAGAGTTTAATTATGTTCTAGTCCAGATTTCCAATTGAAATAATTTCTTACAAACCTCTGAGCACATAACAACAATGCTAAACCATCTAACACAACCAATACACATAACCAAACATAGTGTTTACATTATTATTAAAGCATGATTGTCCATAACAGTCCATTAATGTCCATAACAGTCCATTTCTTGTTCCTTATGCATAGGTTCGATTCTCATTCATTGTTCCACTTTCATATATCATTAACAAGGCTTTTATAGAGCTAACAACATTTGTACATGTTCATGAACCAACTAAGCAAAATCAGCCACATAACTCCAACAAGCAATCATAGCAAAACTAGAAACTTGGAAATATTATGAAAATTAGCTAGGCTCTATATTGCTTACCTCTTAGAGCTTCTTCTATGTTGCTAATTGGATTAATATCAGCTGCTACAACAATCCTTCTTCTTTCTCAAACCACCTGTGAACTCACTTCTCACTCTTCTCTCAAATTTTCAGTTTCTTGACTTAGCAAAAATCAAAGAAATGGATGAATGACATGGGAGGAGTATTTATAGAGGGATGAACTGAGCTCCTTTGGGTGGGTAGAGGAGATGATAGTGCCATACATGGCAGCTCCCCATGGCTGGGAGAGTGAGCTTTCCTCCTCTCCATGCTCGGGTAATCCCCCTCCCTTCTCCCCATTTGTTCTTCCTTCCTTTCCCTCTACCAAATGCATAATTGCTTCTCCCCAAATGCATCCACCTCCTTGATTCTCTTCTCATGTACTCTTCTCCTTCCTTCAAATGTTCAGCTGATTCTATAACCCATTTCCCTCATGGGTTATGGGTTGTGGGTTTGGGTCATGGATTCGACCTGTGGGTCTTGGGCTACTATTTGGGCCACTATTCACAATCTATTGGGCTTTAAATCACCAATGCAATTGGGCTTCTAATAAAAATGCAATTGGGCTTAAATAAAATCCCACACTTGGATTACTAACCCCCTTTCATTAACGCTTTGACGAAATTATGAAAAGTCGTAAAATCGAAAAAGGGGTCTTTTGCGTAAATAGTATTTTAGCGTTATTCCTCTAAATGATTTAATCAATACCATGAAATAACAACACTTAAAAATTTTCACATACACGTCATAGGTAATAATAAAACCTTCAAACATATGATATAGAATAATATTAATAAAAATTCAATTTATTCAATAAAATTCATAGTCCCGAATTACAAAGCTACCCACGATTCGTGGTCGTTACATCTTCCCCCCCTTATAAGAATTCTGTCCCCGGAATTACGACATAAGGTTAAACAAAAAGATGAGGATAATTCTTTTTCATCTTCTCCTCGATTTCCCACATCGCTTCTTCGGCGTTGTGGTTCTTCCATACTACCTTCACAAAATATATTATCTTACTTCGTAAGACTTGCTCTTTCCTATCAATTATCTGAATAAGAATTTCTTCACATGTTAAGTCTTTCTCAACCTGAATAGGTTCATACTCTATCACATGCTTATAATCTTGCTTATAGGGTCGTAGTACCGACACGTGAAACACGTTATGGCTGTGTTCTAACTCAGGAGGTAAGGCTACCTCGTAAGCCACTTCTCCTACCCTTCTCAATACTTCAAACGGTCTTATAAACCTCAGACTCAACTTCCCATTCTTCCTGAAACGTATCTTCCCCTTCCAGGGAGACACCTTTAAAAATACGTAACTACCGATGTCGAAGTCTCTCTTCTGGCGATGCTTATCTGTATATTTCTTCTGTCGGTCCTGGGCTACAATTAGTCTTGCCCTTATCACCTTAATGATCTCCGCAGTTTACTGCACCAATTCTGGTCCCAATAACTTGTGTTCTCCTACCTCATCCCAACATAATGGCATTCTGCATTTCCTTCCGTATAACGCTTCGTAAGGCGGTATGCCTATACTCGCGTGATAGCTATTGTTATAAGCAAATTCAACTAAAGGTAAGTGGTCGTCCCAATTCCCTTTAAAGTCCATCACACATGCCCGTTGCATATCTTCTAAAGTCTATATCGTCCACTCGCTCTGCCCGTCTGTTTGAGGATGATACGTTGTACTTAACCTCAGTTGCGTTCCCATCTGCTTTTGCAGACTCTTCCAAAAATTCGACGTGAAACGCGGATCCTGATCCGACACAATCGAATTTGGCACTCCATGTCTAGAAACGATTTTCTTAACGTATAGTTTGGCTAATTGGTCTAACTTGAACCTAATTCTGATCGGCAAAAAATGCACCGACTTCGTCAAACGATCCACTATGACCCATATAACGTCATATCCCTTCTACATTATTGGGAGCCCTACCACGAAATCCATCGTGATATGCTCCTATTTCTACTCTGGAATCTCTAAGGGTTGAAGCAACCCACTTGGTCTCTGATGCTCGACCTTGACTCTCTGACAAGTCAGGCACCTACTAACGCACTCTGCGACTTCTCTCTTCATGTTTGACCACCAAAAATGTAGTCAGAGGTCTTGATACATCTTTGTACTTCCTGGATGAATCGAGTACCTCGAACTATGGGCCTCTTGTAAAATCTCCTCCCCCAACTTGGGTACTGGCGGTACCCAAATCCTTCCTTCAAACCTCATCACTCCATCATTATCGAGTTTATACTTAATTTCCTCCCCTTTGGAAATTCTCTGCCTATTCCCTCGCACTCCTCATCGCTAAGTTGCGTTTCTTTTACTTGGTCCAATAACATTGGACGAGTCTCTATTGTAAACAACTTCTCCCCCGATTCTATAGGGAACCTCACTTCTATATCCAGTTTATCCATCTATGTTATTAGCTTATCTTGAGCCGTTAACATTGATAACTTCCCCCGACCCTTCCTACTTAAGGCATCAGCCACTACATTCGCCTTCTCTGGGTGGTATAGAATCTCACAATCATAATCTTTGATCAATTCTAACCACCTCCTCTGCCTCATATTCAACTCCTTTTGTGTGAAGATATATTTAAGACTTTTGTGGTCCGTATATATCTCACATTTCTCGCCATACAAATAATGCCTCGAAATCTTCAGGGCAAACACAACTGCTGCCAATTCGAGATCATGAGTAGGGTATCCCCTCTCATAATCTTTCAACTATCGTGACGCGTACACAATGACTTTACCGTGCTTCATGAGCACACATCCAAGTCCCTTGTGTGACACATCGCTATAAACTACAAAATCACCCACATCATCCGGTAAGGATAATACTGGCGCCTCACTCAACCTTTTCTTGAGCTCTCGGAAGCTCTCATCGCACTTCTCCGTCCATACATATTTTACCACCTTCCTCGTCAATTGGTTTAATGGGGTTGCTATCTTTGAAAAATCCTGAATAAATCTTTGATAGTAGCCCACTAACCCTAAGAAACTACGCATTTCTGTCGGTGTCTTCGGCTGCTCCCAGTTAATCACTGCCTCCACCTTCGCTGGATCTACGGATATACGTGTCCCAAAAAGTGGACTCTCTCTAGCCAAAATTCACATTTCGAGAATTTTCCATACAACTTCTCCCTGCTCAAGGTTTCCATCACGATCCTTAGGTGTTTAACATGATCTTCATGTGTCATTGAGTAGACTAAAATATCATCTATGAACACAACTACAAATTTGTCCAAATGCTGTTTGAACACTCTATTCATTAAATTCGTAAATGCGGCTGGCGCATTCGTCAACCCAAATGACATCACCAGGAACTTATAATGACTGTAATGAGTCCTGAATGCTATCTTAGGTACGTCCTCTCCTCTCACCTTTAATTGGTGATGCCCTGTTTTCAAATCTATTTTAGAAAAGTATTTTGCCCCCTTCAACTGATCAAACAAATCGTCGATCCTGGGCAACGGATACTTATTCTTGATCGTTACTTTGTTCAACTCTCGATAGTCGATACAAAGCCTCAACGATCCATCCTTCTTCTTTACGAATAACACTGGCGCTCCCCATGGAGACAAACTCGGCTAGATATACTTTTTATCTAACAATTCTTGCAATTGAACCATCAACTCCTTCATCTCTACTGGCGCCATTCTATATGGTGCCCTTGAAACTGGTGTCGTTCTAGGCACTACGTCTATTACAAAATCGATTTCCCTATTTGGTGGAAGTCCTAGTAATTCGTCCGAAAATACATCCGCGAATTCGTTCACGGTAGGTATCTGCCCCATTTCGGCTTCCTCTCGTTGGGTATCAACAACATGGCACAGATAACCTACACACCCTTTTCTTAACAGCTTCCTGGCTTGCATTGTCGATAGCAAACTCGAACGTCTAGGAGATTTACTACCACAGAACACTACCTTAGACTGCTTCGAAGTCTGAAGGTTTACGACTTTCTTCTGGCAATCGATTACTGCCCTGTGGTTAAACAACCAATCCATTCCCAGTATTACATCAAATTCTCCCAGTTTAATTGGAATTAAATCTACTGATAACTTATGCCCTCTTATCTCGACGGAACAATTACTATAATCATGTTCAATAGGGATTACTTCCTTATTCGCAACTTTTATGTTTAAGGGAGACTCTAGTTTCTCTAGAGGTAAGCTTAAACATCTAGCAAATTCATATGATACGTAAGAACAAGTCCCACCCGAATCAAACAACACATATGCATTAATATTATTGATCGAGATGATACCTGAGACTACGTCTCCTGATGCCACTGCATCTTGGAACGTGATATTGAAGGTCCGGGCTGCTGGTCTACCCGGTGGGGCTGGACCTGTCATAGTTAGCTTGCTATTGCTATTCCTATTGCCTCCCCCATCTGTCCCCTTCTTTGGGCAATTCGTTGCCATGTGGCCTGGTGCTCCGCAAACGAAACATCCGTCGATCTTCTTCGGGTTAGGGCAGTTAGGAGAGATGTGTCCCTCCTGCTCATAGTTGTAGGATACCGTCTTTCCCTTCAAGCAGACCCACATGTGATTCTTCCCGTAGGTCTTACACGACTCTACCCTCTTCTTTGGGTCTCCTGGTTTATTCCCGGTATTCCCGAAATTGTTCCATTTTCTCTTCTGGCTACTTCTGCTTCCACTGGATACATCCGTCTTATTTTCGCCTTCGCTTTTACCCTTATTCTTCTTCTCCGTATTGTAGAGGCTTAGTGCCTCACTTCCCCCTTCGGCTATAATAGCCTTCTCCAAGATTGATCCAAAAGAATCAATCTGCAACACACTCACCTTATTGTAGAGCCAGGGTTTCAGGCCCTGCTCAAACCTCCTCGTCTTCCTTTCCTCGATGTCCACTTAGTGTGGAGCAAACCGAGCAAGCTCGTTGAACTTGGCAGCATATTGTGGTACTGACAGGTTCTCCTGTTTCAGTTCTAAGAACCGCATCTCCATGCGACTCTGCATGCTTCGGGGAAAGTAGTTCTCAAAGTAAATCTCCTTGAACCTTTCCCAAGCAATGACTCCTTCTCCAGCCTATTCTGGTTTGCTTCCCACCAGAAATTAGCTTCCCCTTTCAGTAGGTAGGTAGCAAAAGTGGTCTTTTGCTCCTCCCCAACTCCAGCAATGATGAATGCTTTCTCAACCTCCTTAACCCATGATTGAGCCTCTATAGGCTCGGTGGTCTCCTTAAATTCAGGCAGTCCCACGCTCTTAAAGTCCTTAAAGTTGGCAATACGCGCAACTAGAGGAACGATAGGTGGTACGGTTGGAACTTTATTCAAAGCCCCTACTAGTAAGTCTATGAATTGCTGCATAGGGTTTTCTGTTTCCCTAGTCTCACTCTCATTATCAGATTCTCTATTCTCATTCATCTTCCTCTCCATCTCGACGACATTTTTCTATTAAATAAATTATGCCACTATTAATCTACTATTTATCCTCGCGTACTTTAATAAATACTAACACGTACACATACTAATCACAAGGCACATTAAAATAAACATACTTATATTAACATGCTTCATATTTCATACATCTTGCAACATATAGCTCTTGCTATTCGCATACAATATATCCCTCTATTACTAAAAAGATGGGATTTACACCAAATAATGCATTACATATACAAAATTTAGGATTTACATTCTTACAAGGTACATATCTAGACCTCGTCTAATCACTAAACTAGACCACGCCTAATGGCGTCTGCATACTCGTCATCTACTATGGCCATCACCAGTTCCCTACTAATGGTGTGCCTGGTTTGACCCTCATCTGCTGGGTAATGGGTCACCCTACGCTAAAATCGCCCATGTGACGACCTGAAGGCATAGTTAGACCAATCGGTCCTCACCTTCTTGATCCTCGCCTCTTCTTCCAGGTCATCGGCCCGATCTTCGGCCCTGATTCTATCATCGATCTCTGCCTCCCAGTAAGCCTCTAACTCATATCTCTCTTGCAGGAGTTCTTGCACCCTCGCCTCTAAGGCTTGAACTCTACCTCTCAGTGTTACGTTACTGTCAAGTGCCACCGTAAACAGATTATTCATGTCTTCTGGTGCCACTTCCTCCTCTTCAGAAGGCACAACATTCGATGATATATCGTTTGTTCCTCCTCATGCTCGGACGGATCCTCCTTAGTGGGATCCTTATCCGGATCTTCCTCCGGGTCACTTTCTATCTGAGCCTCAACCTCTGCTAATGGCTCGGGTGTTGGCTCGGGTGGAGCGATCAGCTCCTCGCTCACTTTGTGAATGTCTCTATATTCGGGTCCTCCTCCTGACATCTACAATCCAAGTTACTAACTCGATTAGTACATAGCAATAACGTATAATATTATAACACATAACAAATATAGTTTATTTTAAGTATACTTTTAGTTCTTTTGATGACTTTCCTCAATCTACCCCTTAACAACTCTATTTGAGTTCGTTTACTAACTTTCCCATTCTCTCTACGGTCATATTCATAAGGTCTTCCCCAACCTAAGGTTTATAACCTATCAACTCTGATACCAACCTGTGACGCCCCCAAATCTAGGTACCTCAAACCCAAATCCGGTGCTCCACGGTTGTGACGCCCCCAAATCCTGACGTCACTGTCTCGAATTTGGTTTGTCACGATCTAACTCAAATAACGACATAAAACTATTGCAGCGGAAAAGATAGAATAAATTACATTTATTTAATATAATTATTCTCGTCCCAAGGTCTCGCAACCGATACTACAATATCATCCAAAAGTCTTGATTTAAACTGAAACATAGCACTAATACATAATCCATGCCTAAGCTTATTACATAACCGAATTTAGAAGTCTCAAAGCAACATAGTAAATAATCTCCTTCTTAAGGAGGAACAAAGCTACTCCGTAGTTTTGCCCTTTCCCTTATCCTTGCCTAAAGGTTCACCTTGCTCTGCCTTAACTGAAAGGTTTAAAGAAAGCAAGAATGAGCAACAAATTTGCCCAGCAAGTGATGTAATAACGAGGGTAAACAATTAAAAGTTTGAAGTCTCGAGTATATAAGGGATAGTTCAAGAATATTATGAATTATCAATTATTTTGACTAACGTTGTTATGGACAAATAATCTCAATAAGATTCAAGAAATAATGTTATCAAAGTTCGAGATGAAGAACAATGAGTAGCCACAAAGGACTAAGAACTCCTGCTAGAATTAACAGCTTTTATACTGAAAATCCAATAAAAACAAGTACACAGGTGATCAGCCTATAGTACCCCAGATTATGCATAACTGTCACATGCTTATAAGTGCGCACGTCGGTTCCCCGACAATGTATAATTTCCCCTTTTTATGAGGGTTGTTCATCTTAGTAGATAAGAGTCTGCACCAAGACAATTGGTTTGGAATAGCTTTTTAACACATGTATAATAGTCTAACCGAAACAATAGTTTAGACAACTTTTATAATCATATTCAATGATTTAATGAATACAAATACTCGCAATGAGGTTTAAGGGATATTAATCTTAAACCAATCCTTAGAATATAAATGACAGTTTATAAAGCAATAGAGTCATTGTCACATACTTGTATGATACATGAATATACAAGTTTACATGCTTGCTTAACAAAAGAGAAAGGGTTCGAATACTTGCACAATATACCACCTCCTGCTCGAATGCAAATTGAGTAGGGTTAAAGGAAACTTACCTTTAGCGTAGTTTTCGACTTTACAGCTTATCAACACGACGACGAACTAAGATATCCTATTGTAAGATAGTTACGTATTTATATAGAAAACGCTTCCATTAGTCACACATATCAATTACTAGATAATTAGCCCTTTCACAAAATCAAGTATGTAAGACAAATGCGGAAACTATCTTTGGTATTTAACTAGACCGCAATAATAGCATACTACCATGCACACGTCTTGAAGCACTCATGTAATAATACCACTACATATTTAAATACCAAAAACATAGCTACAACTTCTGCTTTACACTTTAGAATAACAATGCAAGCAATCCACAAAGTTCAGATTACAACAGAACCAACTAGACTAAACTGCAGAAGGGCGCAGCTGCGCTCTGGTTAGGCTTAGGGACGGCGCAACTGCGCTATCCCCTGGCCAGACCAGAGTTGAGCTTTTGTCTTCCTGGTTTCTGTATGTTGCTTAGCATACCAAGACATTAACAATTATTATGCACACATGTTAAAGGGGTTTGCATGCTCACATGATCATTTCAAGTTTATATTACTACTTTATAAATCCTTAGTTTAGAACTTCAGCAAAATAATGTCAAACAAGTTTAAGAATCCATGTAACTTACCATACTAAGTACTTATTCATATTCAAGGGTTATACCATCTGAGATACGCATGCTGATGTGTTCACATCATCTATAATTAGTTTACATAGTTCACAACTTGGGAATTTGCTTAAATTCATGTTTGAAGGATGTAATGCTATAACATACTAAAGGGACACACGTACACATCACGCTTGGGGAATATCGGAGTATTAACATGCATGTCCAACACCTTAGAATGGAGTTATCATTATAATTATGCATGTTTGTTTCAAAATGTCCAAGTTTGCCTTTAAAAGTCGTCTTAAACTAGGTCGTGGTCATCTAGCACACATGAAGCATCTTGGAGCCTTATGTCATGCATAATTAGACCATATACACATGTTCGTATGATCAGAACTTGCACGTTGTAAGTTTTGGTAAAGTCTAGTTTCAAAACTATAAGTTTTCTCTAGAAAAACACATGCAACTTGAAGCTAGGATGCTCATGCTATGCAAATGGACCTTACACTACATGTTTTACATATTTTCAGGCATATCTAAGTTAACTAACCACATTAAAAAGTATCAAATCATAGCAGAAACAAGTGCCTCTATCTGGAGCACGGCACAGCTGCACCGTTATGAACTGCAGGGAGCGCGCAGCTGCGCCCTCTCCTGGATGGTCCAGAATAGTCTCTGCTTCGGCAGAAACCAAAACCAAACTTGAATTTCTTTACTTAACATGCTCCAGTTCAGTCACATTGTTATTATACATACATATAAGCACATATGTGTCAACTTACAACCCATTAACAAGTAATCTCAAGAAATTTTAGAATTCTTCAAACTCAATTTTAAGAGCAAGGTGAAGAATTTTACCTCTGTCAAAGCTTGAACTTGCTAAACCTCACTTACTCACTCTCTAATGGAACTCAACTCAGATTTCTAGCAACCAAAATGAAGGAAAGGAAGCCTCAATTTATAGAGTTTCTTTCGTCCAAAATCAGATTTTTGCCCATTGATTCAAACCAATGGAAGAAGAAGAAGAACAATAGTTAATGGAGGTTTGGTGGAATAGTGGTGGAACACTATTTGGACCACTTCTCCCACCATCATGAAGCTAAGGTTCCATGGCTGATTTTAAGGAGAAGGAAGAATAGGATAGCCTTAGGCTTTTTGCAAAACACATGAATGATAGTTTGGGCAAGAAGGTGACTCTCATTATGGGACAAGAGCAAAACTTAACATTCTTCCAAACAAGCCTTATTAGCATACTTTGATTTAAAATGTAAACCTAGGTCATGTAATGTATTAAATAAGTAAATGCTACTACATTGTATCAAATAGAGTCACATGTACACATATCATATAATCCATGTACATTAATTAAAGTGAAACGTAAAATCACCCAAATATTCAATACACCTTATTATTTCATAATGCATTTATTGCAATAACACTTAAGTATGAAAATAATTATCATGTAGCAAATATTAATTATCTTATATGATTTAAATGCACATCACACATCAAGATATCACATAGGATATTCATTCAATTTAAATGTCACGTATCCCTTTTATATTATTAAATGAATACATAAACTTTATTATAAATAATATACATTTCATCATACGGTTACACCTCAAGTAGCATGGCATATAACACATAAATAATTTAATAGAGATTATTAGTCACACAATAATTAATTAAAATTAATAATTTCTTTTCTTAATAAATCATTCCTTTAATAAATAAACAAGAAATCATTTCATCTCGTCACTACCAAAATGACATATCACGTATACTCATATTCGAATAAATATTCAACTTAAATAGAAAAGTTAATATTAATATTAATCAAAATTCTCGGGTATTACATCCTCCCCCCTTATAAAAATTCCGTCCTCGGAATTGATACAATGTTATACAAACAAATGGGGATAATCCCTCCTCATCTTACTTTCTAACTCCCACGTAGCCTCCTCGGCGTCGTGGTTCCGCCAAACTACTTTCACGGAAGATATACTCTTGTTTCTCAAGGTTTGCTCCTTCCTATCTAGTATTTGGACAAGAATTTCCTCATAAGTCAGATTCTTCTCTGCTTGAATCAGCTCATAAGAAATCACGTGCTTATAGTCGGGTTTGTACGGACGTAACACGGAGATGTGAAATACGTTGTAGATGTGTTCCAGCTAAGGCAGCAAAGCTACCTCGTATGCTACTTCACCCACTCGTTTCAAGACTTCGAATGGTCCTATGAACTTCAGACTCAACTTCCCTTTCTTGCCGAATCTGATCTTTCCTTTCCAGGGAGATACTTTCAAGAATACAAAACTACCGACTTCAAAGTCTTGGTTCTGACGATGTAAATCTGCATACTTCTTTTAGCGATCTTGAGCGGCTACTAATCTGTCTCTTATCGTTGTCACCACATCGGCTGTCTGTTGAACTATCACCGGCCCCAGAAGTCGTCGTTCTCCGACTTAATCCCAACACAACGGTGTTCTGCACTTCCTTCCATAGAGGGCTTCATACGGTGGCATACCGATACTCGCGTGATGACTATTATTGTAAGCGAATTCTACTAAGGGTAGATGGTCATCCCAGTTCCCCTTAAAATCCATTACGCAAGCTCGAAGCATATCTTCGAGTGTCTGTATGGTTCGTTCACTTTTTTCCGTCTGTCTGAGGATGATAAGCGGTACTTAACCTCAGTTGTGTCCCCATTCTTTCTTGTAGGCTCTTCCAGAAATTTGACATGAATCGCGGATCTCGATCCGATTGACACTGGTACTCCATGTCGCGAAACTATTTCCTTCACGTATAAATTTGCTAATTGATTAAGGTTAAAACGAATCTTGATTGGTAGAAAATGAGTTGTCTTCGTTAGTCGATCCACGATAACCCAAATGGCATCAAAACCCTTTTGTGTGACTGGAAGTCCCACCACGAAGTCCATCGTAATGTGTTCCCATTTCCACTCCGGTATTTCCAGCGGTTGGAGTAGACCACTCGGTCTCTGATGTTCTGCTTTGACTCGTTGGCAAGTAGGACATCTACTGACGTATTCTGCAACCTCTCGCTTCAGATTGGGCCACCAAAAATGTTGTCGTAAATCCCGATACATCTTCGTTCCTCTAGGATGAACATAATATATCGTATTATGTTCTTCACGCAAAATTTCCTCCCTTAGTTCAATAATGGCGGGCACCCAAACTCGATTTTTGAATCTCAAAATACTATTCTTATCCATACGGAATTTTTCTTCCTCGCTTCCTGTTATCTGCTTCTTTATCTTTTCGCACTCTTCATCCGTTTCTTGGGCTTCTTTGATTCGATCCAATAATGTTGGACGAGCTTCCATCACAAACAACTTCTCATTGGTTTGTCTTGGTTCCTTAATCTATATTTCCAGTTTCTCCAATTCTCTCACTAACTCCTCCTGAGTTGTTAACGTAAACAATTTCTCCCTTCCTTTCCTGCTTAACGCGTCCGCTACTACGTTGGCTTTTCCCGGGTGATAAAGAATTTCGCAGTCGTAGTCCTTGATAAATTCCAACCACCTCCTTTGTCTCATATTTAACTCCTTCTGTGTGAAAATATATTTCAGACTCTTGTGGTCCGTATATATCTCATATTTTTCTCCGTACAGGTAGTGCCTCCAAATTTTTAACGCAAAAACTACTGCCGCTAGTTCCAAGTCATGGGTAGGGTATCGTTTTTAGTAATCCTTCAATTGCCGTGATGCATATGTAATGACCTTGCCGTGTTGCATAAACACACAACCAAGTCCTTTATGCGACGCATCGCTATACACCACAAATCCTCCCGTACCATCTGGTAAAGATAATACAGGCGCCTCGCTTAACCTATTCTTCAATTCTTGAAAACTTTCTTCGTATTTGTCCGTCCACACGAACTTCACCGTCTTCCTTGTTAAATTGGTTAACGGGGTTGCTATCTTAGAAAAATCTTGGATAAATCTTCGATAGTACCCGGCTAACCCTAAGAAACTTCTTACTTCCGTCGGCGTCCTCGGTTGTTCCCAACCACTAACAGCCTCTACCTTTGCAAGGTCTACTGAAATCCTATCCTTGTCTATCACGTGTCCCAAGAATTGAACCTTTTCTATCCAGAATTCACACTTGGAAAATTTTTCGTATATCTTCTCCTTCCTTAGTGCTTCCAACACCATCCTCAAATGTTCGGCGTGTTCTTCTTTGGTCCTTGAGTAGATTAGAATGTCGTCGATGAAAACTACTACAAACTTATCCAAGTATGGCTTGAAAACTCGGTTCATCAAGTCCGTGAATGCTGCCGGAGCGTTAGTCAAGCCGAATGACATCACCAAAAATTCGTAGTGTCCATATCGGGTTCGAAATGCTGTCTTCGGAATGTTTTCCTCTCGTACCGTCAGTTGATGATAACCTGTTCGTAGATCTATCTTAGAGAACCACTTTGCTCCCTTTAATAGATCAAAAAGGTCATTTATCCTCGTTAACGGGTATCTATTCTTGATCGTTACTTTGTTCAACTCTTGATAGTCGATACAAAGCCTCATCGATCTATCCTTCTTTTTAACGAATAACACTGGTGCTCCCCATGGAGACACGCTCGGCCGAATATAACCCTTATCTAATAATTCTTGCAATTGTATCATTAATTCCTTCATCTCCACCGGTGCCATACGATACAGAGCTTTCGAAATTGGTGCAGTTCCTGGTGCTAGGTCTATTACGAACTCGATTTCTCTGTCTGGCAGAAGGCCAAGTAGATCATCTGGGAACACGTCTTGAAATTCCCTCACTACTGATATATCTTTCATTTTCACTCCTTACTTTTGAGTATCTGCAATGTAGGCTAAATAACCTACACATCCTTTATTTAACAATTTCTTGGCCTGAATCATCGTAAGACAACATGATTGCTTAAGCGATGAGCTACCATAAAACTATGACGCCCCCAAATTCAGGTACTTGAAACCCGTATTTGGTGCATCATGATACCATTTCTTTGAGCTGTATAATAATTACAAACTTAATATTTATATCAGAGTTGTCTATTCCCCAGGTATGTCAACCTTTAATTACATTCTTTACATGATACATAATATAATATTGCAATAACAAAGTTTATCTATTACACATAGCACCTTTTGACTTAATTCTTCAGCTTTTCTTTCCCCAGTCCTTGCCAAAGCTTTCTTGGTTGAACACGTTTAACTAAAAATATTTATATCAAAGCAAGAATGGGCATTTGATTGCTTAGCAAGTAATAACAATAAATAATCATAAACTAAAGGAGTAAATATTTTCTTTGAGGACTACTTCTACAATGATTCAATTGTTGTGAAGTCTTTTGAAATTGACATTAACAACATAACAAGTAGTTTACGTTTTTTTTTGAAACAACGTAGTGACTAAGAATGCTGAGTGGTCAGTGGACCATGAACTTTCATTTTAAATTTTCGAATAGGTTTAAATAGAAATTCATCCATAAACCGTCTGGTCTTACGGACACGGAGGGTGATCAGCCCTATTGTGCCCTATATTGATCAATACTATCTATCCTTCTGTTTGAACGACTTTTGCGTTCACTCTGTTCGCCTTGGGCACATAAAATATTTCCCCATTACGGGTTGTTCATACTCAGTCTAGAGTCCTAACTAAAACAATTCAGTTGGACAACATTATCATAAATAATAATATTCAACGACTTGTGTAAGTGAGGGCACTACACTAATAACAGAATAATTTGACTATACTTACATTACATATAATAATAATGACCAACAATACTTTTCAAATTTTGTCTAGCTGAGTCAAGTAGCTTAGACAATATTTAAAACATGAATACATAGCAAAATTTAATAATGATTACAACAATTAGTACAAATGGAGACACTTGTACTATGAACAGGACAATTTACACAAGTGGGGACACTTGTATAATCCAAACTTAGGATACCAAGTTTAAACTTGACACATATGAAATCAGTATTAAAATATTTATAAACTATGAACGAATTAAAGGAAATACAATAAAGTAAGAACAGTTGAATAATGAATAACAGAGATTATGTACAAGTGGGGACACTTGCACAATAACTGTAGAGTTCAGATATTTGCATACGCGTGAATCCATTTCATAAAGTAATTGAAAAAGGATAAAGTACTTGCACAATATAATGTGAGTTAAGAAACTTGCACAGTAAAGAAAGATTTCAGATACTTGCTTACTAAGATCCATTGCATAAAGTAAATGCAAAGGTTAGGATACTTACCTTTGTCGTTGACTACTGCTATGCGTTATAGCTTAACCTTTAATACCGGGTCCTATCATCAATAAAATTATTCTTTTAATTATAATAATACAACTTAACACATAACACTGCTTTTGCAGTCATTACACAGCTTAAACACATTGTCACATATTCATATCAGTTATTAAAACATTTATGAACAGTTATTAAGCCAAACTATGTCCATTTGATTTGAGTTCGGTACTATTTCGGTGTCCCGATTGCATTATCGGATAATCAACGAGTTTCTTTTTAATGAAACTTTGTTTAAGAACTTAAATATTATATTAGATAATTTAATTATCAATTATAACATTTTTCCAAACATTAAAATCATTTATAATGATTTTTCAATCATTATTATCATTTATAATGATTTAAATAATAAATAATTTTATTATCATTAATATTCAAATAATTTAAAATATTAATGAACTACATGTCAACACATTAAAAGTTATTTATTATAACTTAAAAATATTTTTAAAAAATTATTATTTCTTTTAAGTGATTTTTAAAGTATTAAAATCATTTTTAAATAATTACCATTAATATTAAAATATTAATGTAATTCATGTCAAATATTTAAAGTTATTAAATATAACTTAAAAATATTTTTAAAACATTTTTATTGCCTTTAAATGATTTTTTAAAACATTAAAACCATTTTTAGATAGTTTATTTAATATAAATATTAAATAAATTAATTATCATTAAAATTAAATATTAATGAAATTTCTATTAAAATATTAAAAGTTATTTAATATAACTTAAAATACTTTTTAAAACATTAATATCATTTTTAAATGATTTTTGAAATATTAAAATCATTTTTATCTAATTTATTTAATATAATTATTAAATAAATTAAATATCATTAATATTTATATAAATTAAAATATTAATGAAATTTATGTCAAAATATTAAAAGTTAATTTTTATAACTTAAAATAATTTTTAAAACCATTTTATGAATTTTTTAATATTTATTTTCTATTTATTTCTATTTATTTAATTAGTATAATTAATTTTTTTATTAAAAACCGTCGCTAAAGGCTTTTAGCGACGAAAAGTGTCGCTATAGGTGTTCTTCAGTTCATGAAGAACACCAAGAATAACCCAGTCCATGTCGAGGAGGCTACTTTGAGCATTAATAACTTGAAATCTGGACATGCTATGGTCGTGATTCCAATTCTAGATTGTTAACCTACTGGCATACTACAACTAAAAAGCTTTAAACACATCAAACCATTTACTGATCAATATCTATGGCCTCTGACATTTGACTGTCAGACCATGTTTTTAACTTAGAAAATATTCTTGGTTTTCCAGAAACAACTTTTGTGATCGGCCAAGGACTTTTGACCTTGAATAACTTTCGATCTAGACATGCTATGATCGTGATTCCACTTTCAGTATACTAACCACATAACATACTACATATAAGAACCTTTAAACACAACAAATCATTAACAGGTAAAGATCTACGGCGTCTGACATTTGACTGTCAGACCATTTTTTACACTTTGAACAATTTTCTTAAATCTTCAATTTCGTGCATCTAGGTGTTATGGATTCATGATATAACAACCCAGATCACTAAATAACATAATATACAACATATTTAAACACAAAAATATAAAATTTATCTAAGCATACAAGATCTAGCTTAGGGTTAGGGTTTTATACCTTCTTGAGAAATTTTTGATTTTCACTTTTTGATTCTGACCTTGGCTTGCTATGGGGTGTTTTTGGTTAATCTTAGGACTTAGTGTTGGAGAAAATTTCGTGGGTCTAGGAGAGAGAGAGTTCTTGGCTTTGGTTTGAGAAAATAATGAAGTTTTCTTTTCATTTCTTTCTTTGCAATCCTAATCCTTTGATACATTGAATCTGATGGCGCAAGGTGTCATGTGGGAATACTTGAGATTATTTGAAACATGTGGGAATATCTAAGAGTGGTGACTCATAGATTTGGCAAGATTTAGCATGATTTGGCAAATCTTTTAATATCTTTAATAAAATTAAATATAAAAAGGGTATATTAGTAATCCCATAAATAATTTTAAGGGTAATCTTATCCATGGTACTTGAATCTAGGGTTTAATCAATATATTTGAACCCTTAATGCTTACCCAATAATTCTTGGGTTTAAGAAAATTATCTTAGGAATTAAATAAATATTTAATTAAGACATAAAAATTCAAAATTAGGGGTTTTTATTGTAATTAGGGTTTTATAATTTGAAAATTAGGGTTTCTTGATGTTATTAGGGTTTCCAAATTATGAATTAGGGTTTCCTAATCATTTTCCTTAATCACATATTATCCACATAATCATTTAAATACAAATATAATTAATTATTATATTTGACATTTAAATTACTTAAACAAAACAAATTCTTAATATCCAAATTACATATTCCTTTATTTTAAATATAATTTTATCATTAATTATATTTAAAATTAATATCCATAATATACATACACACATTCAAATATAAATATAATCAATTATATTTAATATTCGAATTTACTTAAGAAAATAAATTATTATTCTTCATATAATAATTATATAAACATAAATCTTTTTAAATATAATTACAAAAATAATTATATTTAAAATTAAAATACATGACCATAGATCAAATTAGGGTTTTGATCCGTAATGTCACTTTACCACATGTACCATACTTAGTCAATTTAAAATAAATTGACTAATCTTACAAATTCATATTATAAAGAAATAATCATTGTAATAATAATAATCATTTCTTAAAATATACATTTATCATTTAAATAATATAGTAATCATATTTTTATGAAAAATAAATAATAAAATATTTTTACTACAAAAATTAATTTATTATAAGAATATAATTTACAGTAATCAACAATTCCTTTCCTTGCACGCATTCCCATACTTGCTTTAATATATAATAAAAATAATTTTATTTATATAAAAAAATTTATACGTAAAATTTCGTATTTAAATTATATCAAAATATTGGGTTGTTACAAAAACACTACCTTAGACCGATTTGAAGTCTGAAGGTTCACACTTTTCTTTCGACAATCGATCATCGCAGCGTGGCTGGATAACCAATCCATTCCTAATATTACGTCAAACTCTCCCAGTCTTATCGGAATCAAGTCTACACTTAGTTTGTGACCTCTAATGCTTGCAGAACAATTTTGGTAAACGAACTCTATGGGAATTACTTCGTTGTTTGCAATCTCTATACTCAAAGGGTTCTCTAATCGTTCTTGGGGTAAGTTTAAACGCGTAGCAAAATCTTCAGACACAAAGGAACAAGTAGCACCCGAATCAAATAATACATAAGTATTTATATTATTGATTGGTACAATACCTGACACCACGTCCTTTGCAGCAACTGCGTTTTGGACGGTCATGTTAAAAGTTCGGGCCATCGAGAGGTTGGGTTGTGCTGGTCCACCTATCATCAGCTTGCTTCCCCCTTGATTGTTGTTTCTTCCGGTGTTCCCCTTCTTCGGACAGTCCTTAATCTGGTGTTCAGTCGAGCCGCAACCAAAACATCCTCGGATTTTCTTCGGCTTTGGACAATGGGGTGCAATGTGCCCTTCCTGGCCGCAGTTGAAACAGACACTGCGTCCTTTCCAGCATTCCCCTTGATGATTCTTTCCACATTTCGGGCATATCTCAGCTTTCTTCTTAAATCCTCCCTGATAACTTCCCGACTGGTTGCTTCGATTGTTGTTGTTGTTGTTGTTATCCCACTTCCTTTTTCCTAAATTGCTTCCTCCACTACTACTTCCCCCACGACTTTCTCCTACAGAATTCTTATTCTTTTTCTCCTTGTTGTACTGACTAAACGCCTCGCTACCTCCCTCAACAATGATCGCCATCTCCAACAGTGTGGTGAACGAATTGATTTGAAGAACTGACACCTTGTTGAACAACCAAGGCTTTAGTCCTAGTTCGAAGCGTCGAGCCTTCCTTTCTTCGGTGTCGACATAGTGTGTAGCAAATCGTGCGAGCTCATTGAATTTTGCTGCATACTGAGCCACCGTCATCTCGCCTTGCTTCAGTTCCAAGAATTTAACATCCATCTTATTTTGCATGCTCTTCGGGAAGTAATTCTTGAAGAACAGAGTGGTACACCTATCCCAGGCTATCACTCCTTCACCCGCTCTCTGCTGATTAGCTTCCCACCAGTAGTTTGCTTCACCCTTCATCATATAAGTAGCGAATATCGTCTTCTGATCTTCTCCCACTCGAGCAATAGTAAATGCCTTTTCCATTTCCTTGATCCAGGTTTGCGCTTCGATGGGATCAGTAGTTCCCCTAAACTCGGGCGGTCCTACGCTCTTAAAGTCTTTAAAGTTCGTTACTGGCGCAACTTGGGGGTTGGGGTGTACTAGTTCATTGTTCCTTCCCCGCAGGGCCTCTCCTAGCAAGTCTACTAGTCGTTGAATGGGGTCCGCATGGTTCCCTTCGTTATTGACAGACTCATCCAACTCGGCAATTCTACGTCTGGGCGGCATTTTCTGCATCATAAAGTTTCACTCTCATCATCTAAATATAAATCTTAGGTATTACTCAATTTCAAAAATTTAATAACACAATGAGAAAACAAAAACATTTATATTCATATGCCAAGTTGTTACATCATGTTAACTTCTAGCATACTGCTATAAATGCCACATCTATCCCCTAATATTACAAAAGGTGGGGAAAACATCAACATACTACCCTTACCATCAAAAGGGTTCACAAGACTACTCTGTATCTTACACATTAGACCGGAGTTCACATAACAACGCACACTACTACTACTAGACTACTAATTGCTAGGTCTCATCCCAACATTCCATGCTCCGCTGCGCTGATATACTCCAGCTGCGTGATGTGTGCCACCAGATCCCTGCTCACAGTGTATCGGGTCTGCCCCTGCTCCGCCGGGTAATGGTACACACCATCCACTAACCTTTCCATAGCTGTGCGAAAAGCATAGCCCATCTTATTCGTCTTCCTTTTCTTGCACCTCACCTCATCCTCGAGATCATTAACTCTATCATTGGCTTCCTCCCATTTTTCCTGGAAGTGAATCCTATCCATTACCTCCATCTCTAACTGTGCACGAAGGGCTTCCTTCTTTGCCTTCTCAAACAATTCCCTCTGCTCGGAATCCTCTAGCTTTCCCACCAATTCCACGTTCCTAGCTACCGAACGATGAAAAAGGGCTCCCATCTGAGTACTGGCTTCCTTGCGGTATGCAAGCTCCCTCTCCATCTCCTGCATCCTAAGGTTCCTCTGTTGAACTTCCTCCCTTAGCCTTTGAAGCTCTGCCTCTCTACCCTGGGCTTCTGTCTCTAACTCCAAGATCCGTTCTTCGTACTCTCCCAAAATGGGATCCTCGATAGGAGTCTCGTCAGGGTCTGTCTCAGGCTCCTCCTCCATGGGTTCTTCCTCGGGGTCAGACTCTATCTCTATTGGTTCTTCAGGATCAGACTCCACCTCTTCATCTATCATAGGTGCCTCACACACCACGTGTATATCGCATGGCTCCTCCTCGACAATCCAACCATTGCCTCCCACACTTGTCATCATACAGCCACAAACACAAGACAAAACAACAACTCCATCAGAAGGTCAATAAAACATAAGTTCATTGTATGGAATGAAAATATATTTCATAATGCTACTAAGTCTTCACAAAAACTCTATATGAGTTTTATCTCTTTCTAGTTCCTAAATTCTTCTAAGGTTATAGTCTAAGGATTCTCGCTCCTAAGGTTTATAACCTAATGCTCTGATACCAACCTGTGACGCCCCCAAATCCTGACGTCACTGTCTCGAATTTGGTTTGTCACGATCTAACTCAAATAACGACATAAAACTATTGCAGCAGAAAAGATAGAGTAAATTACATTGATTTAATATAATTATTCTCATCCCAAGGTCTCGCAACCGATACTACAATATCATCCAAAAGTCTTGATTTAAACTGAAACATAACACTAATACATAATCCATGCCTAAGCTTATTACATAACCGAATTTAGAAGTCTCAAAGCAACATAGTAAATAATCTCCTTCTTAAGGAGGAACAAAGCTACTCCGTAGTTTTGCCCTTTCCCTTATCCTTGCCTGAAGGTTCACCTCGCTCTGCCTTAACTGAAAGGTTTAAAGAAAGCAAGAATGAGCAACAAATTTGCCCAGCAAGTGATGTAATAACGAGGGTAAACAATTAAAAGTTTGAAGTCTCGAGAATATAAGGGATAGTTCAAGAATATTATGAATTATCAATTATTTCGATTAAAGTTGTTATGGACAAATAATCTCAATAAGATTCAAGAAATAATGTTATCAAAGTTCGAGATGAAGAACACTGAGTAGCCACAAAGGACTAAGAACTCCTGCTAGAATTAACAGCTTTTATACTGAAAATCCAATAAAAACAAGTACACAGGTGATCAGCCTATAGTACCCCAGATTATGCATAACTGTCGCATGCTTATAAGTGCGCACGTCGGTTCCCCGACAATGTATAATTTTCCCTTTTTATGAGGGTTATTCATCTTAGTAGATAAAAGTCCGCACCAAGACAATTGGTTTGGAATAACTTTCTAACACATGCATAATAGTCTAACCGAAACAATAGTTTAGACAACTTTTATAATCATATTCAATGATTTAATGAATACCAATACTCGCAATGAGGTTTAAGGGATATTAATCTTAAACCAATCCTTAGAATATATATGACAGTTTATAAAGCAATAGAGTCATTGTCATATACTTGTATGATACATGAATATACAAGTTTACATGCTTGCTCAACAAAAGAGAAAGGGTCCGAATACTTGTACAATATACCACCTCATGCTCGAATGTAAATTGAGTAGGGTTAAAGGAAACTTGCCTTTAGCGTAGTTTATGACTTTACAACTTATCAACACGACGACGAACTAAGATATCCTATTATAAGATAGTTACGTATTTATATAGAAAATGTTTCCATTAGTCACACATATCAATTACTCGATAATTAACCCTTTCACAAAATCAAGTTTGTAAGACAAATGCGGAAACTATCTTTGGTATTTAACTAGACCGCAATAATAGCATACTACCATGCACATGTCTTGAAGCACTCATGTAATAATACCACTACATATTTAAATACCAAAAACATAGCTACAACTTCTGCTTTACACTTTAGAATAAGAATGCAAGCAATCCACAAAGTTCAGAATACAACAGAACCAACTAGACTAAACTGCAGAAGGGCGCAGCTGCGCTCTAGTTAGGATTAGGGACGGCGCAGCTGCGCTATCCCTTGGCCAGACCAGAGTTGAGCTTTTGTCTTCCTGGTTTCAGTCTGTTGCTTAGCATACCAAGACATTAACAATTATTATGCACACATATTAAAGGGGTTTGCATGCTCACATGATCATTTCAAGTTTATATTACTACTTTATAAATCCTTAGTTTAGAACTTCGGCAAAATAATGTCAAACAAGTTTAAGAATCCACGTAACTTACCATACTAAGTACTTATTCATATTCAAGGGTTATACCATCTGAGATACGCATGCTGATGTGTTCACATCATCTATAATTAGTTTACATAGTTCACAACTTGGGAATTTGCTTAAATTCATGTTTGAACGATGCAATGCTATAACATACTAAAGGGACACACGTACACATCACGTTTGGGGAATATCGGAGTATTAATATGCATGTCCAACACCTTAGAATGGAGTTATCATTATAATTATGCATGTTTGTTTCAAAATGTCCAAGTTTGCCTTTAAAAGTCGTCTTAAACTAGGTCGTGGTCATCTAGCACACATGAAGCATCTTGGAGCCTTATGTCATGCATAATTAGACCATATACAGATGTTCGTATGATTAGAACTTGCACGTTGTAAGTTTTGGTAAAGTCTAGTTTCAAAACTATAAGTTTTCTCTAGAAAAACACATGCAACTTGAAGTTAGGATGCTCATGCTATGCAAAGGGACCTTACACTACATGCTTTACATATTTTCAGGCATATCTAAGTTAACTAACCACATTAGAAAGTATCAAATCATAGCAGAAACAAGTGCCTCTGTCTGGAGCACGGCGCAGCTGCGCCGTTATGAACTGCAGGGAGCGCGCAGCTGCGCCCTCCCCTGGACGGTTCAGAATGGTCTCTACTTCGGTAGAAACCAAAACCAAACTTGAATTTCTTTACTTAACATGCTCCAGTTCAGTCACATTGTTATTATACATACATATAAGCACATATGTGTCAACTTACAACCCATTAACAAGTAATCTCAAGAAATTTTAGAATTCTTCAAACTCAATTTTAAGAGCAAGGTGAAGAATTTTACCTCTGTCAAAGCTTGAACTTGCTAAACCTCACTTACTCACTCTCTAATGGAACTCAACTCAGATTTCTAGCAACCAAAATAAAGGAAAGGAAGCCTCAATTTATAGAGTTTCTTTTGTCCAAAATCAGATTTTTGCCCTTTGATTCAAACTAATGGAAGAAGAAGAAGAACAATGGTTAATGGAGGTTTGGTGGAATAGTTGTGGAACACTATTTGGACCACTTCTCCCACCATCATGAAGCTAAGGTTCCATGGCTGATTTTAAGGAGAAGGAAGAATAGGATAGCCTTAGGCTTTTTGCAAAACACGTGAATGAGAGTTTGGGCAAGAAGGTGACTCTCATTATGGGACAAGAGCAAAACTCAGCATTCTTCCAAACAAGCCTTATTAGCATACTTTGATTTAAAATGTAAACCTAGGTCATGTAATGTATTAAATAATTAAATGCTACTACATTGTATCAAATAGAGTCACATGTACACATATCATATAATCCATGTACATTAATTAAAGTGAAACGTAATTAATGGCTAATCACCCAAATATTCAATACACCTTATTATTTCATAATGCATTTATTGCAATAGCACTTAAGTATGAAAATAATTATCATGTAGCAAATATTAATTACCGTATATGATTTAAATGCACATCACACATCAAGATATCACATAGGATATTCATTCAATTTAAATGTCACGCATCCCTTTTATATTATTAAATGAATACATAAACTTTATTATAAATAATATACATTTCATCATACGGGTACACCTCAAGTAGCATGACATATAACGCTTAAATAATTTAATAGAGATTATTAGTCATACAATAATTAATTAAAATTAATAATTTCTTTTCTTAATAAATCATTTGTTTAATAAATAAACAAGAAATCATTTCATCTCGTCACTACCAAAATGACATATCACGTATACTCATATTCGAATAAATATTCAACTTAAATAGAAAAGTTAATATTAATATTAATTAAAATTCTCGGGTATTACAACGGTACATCCCATTCCATACAACATAATAGACATGAATGTAATTACTATATTATTACAACACGTCTTACTCTTAATCCCAGGTTCTATTACCATAACATCATTCCAGATACATAATAGGTCTTAATATTACATTATTACTATAATAAATAAACTACGACGCCATCTAGACGTTCATCTTGCCCTTTCCCTTGTCGTTACCGGAACCTTCGACCCGCTCGGCCTTAGCTGCAATGTTTAATATAAAGCAAGAATGAGTATTCAAATGCCCAACAAGTATAACAGTTGAATAACAACAATATCAATAATCATACCACTTGTTTACTCTATAACTAGAACAATAGTTGCGAGCCATTCTGAATAACAAGAATAATACTTTGCTTTCGTTTTAAAAATATATTTTTGAAACGACATTGAGTGGTCACAAGACCTTGAACTTTCTTTTGCTTTCTTGAAAAGGTACACAATAATATAACTGTAAACCGTCTTACTTACGAGCACTTCTAGGTGATCAGCCTATTGTACTCTATGTTGATCAACACTCTAGCTGGAAACGACTATTTGCGTTTGTTTACGCACTCGATGCCTTGTCAGAATAACTGACTAAAAACTGCACCTAATATTAGGGTTGTTCATCTCATTCATGCCTCAGAATCCTAATCAAAACAATTCGGTTGGATAGCTCTACTTAATCATCAATAACATTTCAAGGATTTATTATCAAATCAATAAAACATTTCAATATCTGTCTAGCTGAAACAAATGGCATCGACATTCTCTATAACAGTTCATATATATGTGAACATGAAAGCTTCAACAATTTATGTCATAACATAGCTCGAATACTTGTGCAAATACTTAAAGATTTACATAAGAAAGGAATTCACACAACCATATATGTATTGCATAAATCGGAACTTCAAACATCGCATGAGAGTCATGAGAATATAAAATCAAATGAATCAAATAAACTTGCCCGACACAAAGGTTAGACAAGCGTTAGAAAACTTACCTTAAGCGCTTGCTCATACACTTGTCTAATTCATCATTGATTAATGCTAACAGTCATTATAAACCATAATGTACAAGTTTTAGAACTTAGAACAACATCTTTTAGCTTCGGAAGCATTACACGTTACATACGCGCGTGCACGACGCCCTCCGTTTGCCTTCTAATGCACAATAGTCCTAAAAATGGCCAATTTAAAAATTTATCAAGTCTAAAATTACTAATTCTAAATAATGGAAATTGTAGGTCTACTCCTTAGCTTTCCGGATCACCTTGAATCATCCAAAACGGAGTTCGTATGAGAAAGTTACGCCCATTTTACTAAAGCATGTCGAAGCTGTCTAGCCAACTGTTGCTCTAGCGCGGGGCACGTCCCATTTAACCTTATGGTGGGCGCGGGGTGCGCCCAACCGGCAGAGTTTGAGTTGCTCATCATCCAGCATGCTTTGTTTTTGCTAATATACACCAAAGCTCATAACTTCTTCATTTTAAGTCGGAATTAGGCCATTCCGGAGGCTATGAAAAGCTTATAACATGAACTACAAAACCCTCATGGATTCATAATCTTATATACTCTTTAATAAATCAAAATAGTGGCTCCAAAGAGCCTAGTCCAACTAGTTTTCAGCGAAACGCAGAGTTAGGCCAAGTCATTCTTCCTCTTTGTGTCTTAGCTATTATGTAACAAGTCAATATGACTTAACACGGGCTTCTATTACTAAGCTAAGCAACATAATATCATTTTATCAATTAATCACACCTAGTTCTCATGTTTCTTAGAGAAAGTCTTCTCTGGGGCATTAACTCAAACAGTTTGTGGGCATGAGTTAGAAACTCACATTGCAGTAGAGTTTAATTATGTTCTAGTCCAGATTTCCAATTGAAATCATTTCTTAAAAACCTCTGAGAACATACCAACAATGCTCAACAGTCGAACACAACCAATACACACAACCAAACGTAGTGTTTACATTATTAACAAAGCATGATTGCCCATAACAGTCCATTAATGTCTATCACAGTCCATTTCTTGTTCCTTATGCATAGGTTCGATTCTCATTCATTGTTCCACTTTCATATATCATTAATAAGGATTTTATAGAGCTAACAACATTTGTACATGTTCATGAACCAACTAAGTAAAATCAGCCACATAACTCCAACAAGCAATCATAGCAAAACTAGAAACTTTGAAATATTATGGAAATTAGCTAGGCTCTATATCGCTTACCTCTTGGAGCTTCTTCTAGGTTGCTAATTGGATTAATACCAGCTACTACAACAATCCTTCTTCTTCCTCAAACCACCTGTTAACTCACTTTTCACTTTTCTCTCAAATTTTTAGTTTGTTGACTTAGCAAAAATCAAAGGAATGGATGAATGACAAGGGAGGAGTATTTATAGAGGGATGAACTGAGCTCCTTTGGGTGGGTAGAGGAGATGAGCGTGCCATACATGGCAGCTCCCCATGGCTGGGAGAGTGAGCTTTGCTCCTCTCCATGCTTTGGTAATCCCCCTCCCTTTTCCCTATTTGTTCTTCCTTCTTTGCCCTCTACCAAATGCATAATTGCTTCTCCCCAAATGCATCCACTACCTTGATTCTCTTCTCCCGTACTCTTCTCATTCCTTCAAATGTTCAGCTAATTCTATAACCTATTTCCCTCATGGGTCATGAGTTGTGGGTTTGGGTCATAAATTCGACCCGTGGGTCTTGGGTTACTATTTGGGCCACTATTCACAATCTATTGGGCTTCAAATCACCAATGCAATTGGGCTTCTAATAAAAATTCAATTGGGCTCAAATAAAATCCCACACTTGGATTACTAACCCCTCTTCCTTAACGCTTTGACAAAATTATGAAAAGTCGTAAAATTGAAAAAGCGTCTTTTGTGTAAATAGTATTTTAGCATTATTCCTCTAAATGATTTAATCAATACCATGGAATAACAACACTAAAAAATTATCACATACGTGTCATAAGTTATAATAAAACCTTCAAACATATAATATAGAATAATATTAATAAAAGTTCAATTTATTCAATAAAATTAATAGGCTTGAATTACAAAGCTACCCACGATTCGTGGTCGTTACAAGTTCCTTCACTATGAATTAACCTCTTATTTAATGCACTATCAGATTTGAATCACCCCTTACTTTAAGACGTTTGGCTCCTAACTCTTGAGCCGCCAACAATCCCAATATAAATGCCTCATATTTTACTTCATTGTTCGTGCAAGGGAAATCCATCTTGTATAATAAAAGCCACTTTCTTTCCTTCTCTAGTAGTCAACACCACTCCTGCTCCTCCTTTGCCTTTTGCAGATGACCCGTCAAAGGCCAAACTCCACCATTCCGAGTCCTTATGCACTACATCAATTGCTTCCACTTCTCCTCCTAGAAGATCCTCAGAGGGAGGTTCATATTTTCCATTAGGAAATTGAGCGAGCAGGTCTGCCAAGGCTTGGCATCTGATTGCCTTCGGCGTTACACACTTGATGTCATACTCTGAAAGGATCATCGTCCATCTTGTCGGTCTTCCTACCAATGTTGGCCTAGTCAACAAGTATCTGATCAGGTCAGTTGTAAGCTTTACTTCATGTGCCAGAAAATAATGCCTCATTTTTGTGTGCAATGAACACCAATGCTAGACAGTGCCTTTCCACCTGTGAATATCGAGCTTCTGGTCCTCTAATTATTCGGCTAATATAGTACACATGCTTTTCTTCTCCATCTACCTCCCGTGTGATCAATCCTCCTACAGACTTAGTGGTAGATATGATGAATAACTGCAACGGTATTCCTCTCTATGGTAAGACCATCGTTTGTGGCGAAGCCAAAATTGGTTTTACCTTCTCGAATGCCCGTTGTTGGTCTTGGCCCCAGTCCCATTCTGCCTTTCCTCTTAGTAGCTTCTCGAAAGGTTCCGTGACTTCTTCCAATGCTGGTATGAATCTTTTCAGGTAAGAAACCTTCCTTAGAAAGCTCTTCAACTGCTTCTGCATTTTTGGTGGGGGTATCTCTGTAATAGCCTTTGCCTTGCTTGGGTCTACCTCTAGACCTCTATTATGGACTAAGAAACCCAAAAATTTTCCAGCCGTCATCCCAAAGGCGCACTTTTTTGGATTCATTTTCAACTTGTACCTTCGACATCTCTCAAACACTTTTCTCAAGTCCTCTACGTGGGTTGCCGCCTTTTTAGATTTCACCACTATGTCGTCCATATAGTCCTCCACTATATCATGAATCATGTCATGAAATAAGTTTCTCCCGCATTCTTTAACCCGAATGACATTACTACATAGTAGAAATTCCCAAACGGGGTACAGAAGGCTGTCAATTCTGCATCATCTCATGATTAGCCGTTGCATCTACCAAAATGTCTATATTGGGTAATGGGTACATGTCCTTTGGGCACGCCTTGTTTAAGTCTCTGAAATCCACACATATCCGCAACTGTCCATTGGATTTCTTTACTGGTACAATGCCGGATAGCCATATTGGATGTTGAATTATCTTGATGAAACCTACTTCCAGCAACTTCTTGATCTCCTCCTTTATTTGTGTTTCGACTTCTGGTGCATAGTTACTAGGTGCTTGTCTTACTGGCTTAATTCCCGGGCTTATGTTCAGATTATGCTCTACTAGCTCTTTGTCGATTCCGAGCATCTGATCTAAGTTCCAAGCAAAGACATCCCCATACTCTCGTAATGGCTTTACGAGCTCCTCTTTCTAACTAACATTTAGCTCCTTGTTGACATAAGTTGGTCTTGGCATTCCTCCATCTGTTGCCAAATCAACTTCTTCTAGTTCATTTTGCTAAGGTCTCGGCCTATCCTCAAAGCATTTTGGAACTGGTTCTACCTTCTGTTGCACGACTTCTTCCTCTTTATTACTGCTGGAGTGGGAGACACCTCCTGAGCCGTCAGGTTTGAATGTTCCCTCTGGTTCCTCCCCCTTGCACAATCACAAGCGAAACACTATTTTTTCATCGGGTCTAACAACCCTTTCCCATTTCGTCCTCTGCTCTTCTTTTCTTTTATCCTCTTTTTTAGTTTTTGATTGGGCTATTCGCTTTGCATTGATTATATTTCTTGCATCTTCAAGGTCTACTACCCTCTTCTTTTCTCCTTTTCCTTCCTTCTCCAAGTCGATGACTACTGGCTTCTTGTTTTTGGAACATTCGCCTTATTCCGAGGTCTTCTTCTTTTCTTTCTTCTCAGGCACAAACTTGTCCTCCTGCACTTCCTCCCAACTTGCTAGCCTTAGGGAGTCAGGCTTTGCAATCTGATTTTCTCCCTCCTCAATGACATCATATCATCGAAAAAGACTACCTCGGTGATGTGCGCCTCTTTCGGTCCGAAGGGATTCCTTGTCGCAGGTACCTTCGCTTCTCTTCCTTTCCAAATAGCTTTCAGGAATTGGTGAAAGACCAAGGGTACTACCCCGTAGTCATTCTGCCACGTCCTACCTAGCAACACATGATATGCTGCATTTATCTCTGCTACATGGAACATCACAGGTCCTCGGATCTTTCCTACCTGCATATCCACCTTGATGTGTCCAAGGGTTCTTATGCTTTGATTAGTAAACCATGTGATGTTTGTCTGTTCTTTCACAATTCTCTTCTCTGGCAGGCCTAACCGTTTAAACACGGTGTAGGGCATAATGTTTACAGATGCTTCATTGTCAATGAATGCCCTTCGCACTTCTATGCCATTAATTATTGCTGTCACATACAACGGTTTGTTGTACGAGTATCTTATCTCTCTATCAACTTTAGAGAAAGATATCTTATTTTCTTCTTCTTTCATCGTCTTCACAAATCCTTTACTCACGGCCATGCATGTCTCATGCGTCTCAATAGCTTTAATGATTGCATTGGTTGCTTCTATCCTCGCTTCTTTGGCCAACCCTATTTGATAGAAAAAATTTCTGAATTTAGCTCCATTCATTAAGGCTGTCACCTGTAGGCCAGGATTAACATCCTTCCTTTCTTCTATCACTTTTAAATTTTCCATCATCTCCACTTCTGGTGCTTTATTATGAGTAATAGTGTTACACGTTTCCTTTCCCTTGTGATTAGGCAGTGGCTTGTCATGTACGCTGCTTTCTTTTCCCAGCTCGATTTCTCCTGCCGCCAACGTTTTATGGTATATCCTCTGCAGACTATAGTAATCCATAGTTGAATGTCCTGCGTATTGGTGGTATATACAGAAGTCCGATCTTCTTTTCATTTCTTCCGTCACAACAAACCTAGGCTTTGGAGGCCTCACCACTCCATACTCTATCCATTGTTCATACATGTTCCTAAACGCCTTCTCACTTATTGTAATAGCCTCCGGGATTGGCATTCTTGCATACTTGTCCTCGAGCTTTCCTCTGTTTCATTCAAAATTTTTCTCATTCTTCTCCTTCTTGCCCCTTATGGTTTTGGCTAAGAAAGCCACAATAGCCGTCCTCTTGCCCTTCCATGTAACAGTCGCATGGTTTGTAGGCAACGTCATGATTCCTCCCGAGTCTTGTGCGAAAGACGAGAGAGTTGCAAATGAATCGCAGGCTTTTGTAATGAGGTGGGGTTTGAAGGCATCGATGGCACCATTGTTGCATATGCTCACCAAGTTGTTTTCTTCAATTGGCTCTGTGCACTTCTGTGCCTGAGCCCTAAACCTGTCCACATAGTCTGATAGCTCCTCAGTCGGTCTCTGCTTGAATCACATGAGCTCTACAATAGTTACCTGTTTCTGCACATAGAAAAATTTCTTAAAAAATTACAATTTTAGATCATCCTAGTCATGGACTGACCCTTTCTCCAAATTATAGTACCAACTGAAGGCACCATCCGTCAATGTCTTATTGAATTCTCTCATCAAAAGGTTATGATTGTTCACTTCATCATAACCAACCATGGAGACATCAACTCCACGAACCTGGCAATAAGCTCCCTTACATTTCCTTTCTCCCCATTGTATTTTGGAAACTGTGGGGGATGCTTAATATACCCTGCCAGGTAAGGTTGTCTCCGAATGTGTGCCAGGTAGGGTGGAGTAAAGTTTAACTCTGAAGGTCGAGATATCTGTTTGCAAAGTTGATTGTTCACATCGATCATATCATCCTTCGTCACATACTGGCTCGTGGTATGGACTCTCTGAGGGGCTGTGATGTATGGATGCATTGACGATGCATATGGTAAGGAAATTGGCGGGTGTACACTAGCATCATGTAAGATTTGTATCGGTTGTGCTTGTTGGTTGTATGTGGCTCGGGATGGTTGGTATCTGCACTTTTGAAAATGCTGGGATAGTGGTTGGGATGATGTTTGGTTGAGGTTGGCTTTCCTCCAATCTGAATTGTGGCAGGTTACCACTGTTCTTGGGCTCCAAGTAGATGATTGGAATCGACTGACTCTCCGTTACTGGAGGCACATTTTGATTCTCTTTGTTGTTGTTGTTGTCCTCCACTCCTGCTCGTTCCCCCTACGAACTTCCTGGGAGCATGGCCTTGAAAGTGGGGAACTGCATCAACTGTTGGCGAAAATTCCCCATCTCTTCCTGCTTCTTCTGCATTTCCAGCATCATGGTAATCATTATCCCTTGTCCTTCCCGTGCCTCCTTAAATACCTTAAGCATCTCTAGCTGCACAACATTCGCGATTGTCTGCTCCCCACCTATTTCCTCACCTTGCCTTCCCGTGTCGGTCTGCCTAGCACTGGTTTGTTGTTGATTAGCCATATGTAATGATGTTGAATTTCCTTCTAAAATGTCTTCTAAGATTGGTTGATCGAGATCCAGATTCATGCCTTAGAAAGCTTGAATTGCTTGCCTTGGAATTGGATTCGGTGAAGTAATGCTTGTCGTTGGTGAAACTCTTCCTGTAGTTCTCCCACTTCGAGTTGTGGGTATACCCTTCTCGAATTCTATGCCTCCCCAGCAGAGTCGCCAAAGAAATGTGGGCAACGAAATCGTACCTTGCTAGGGTTAGGGTTTTGTGTTGGCTGAGGAGGAGAGAAATCCACAAAGAGTACGAAATTGATTGATTGATTGAAGAGAGGGGAAGAACAGGTGAGCGATTACTCCAATAACACGTGGCAGAACTCTTAGGATCCAAGTGCCTTCTAGACTAACTAGGATCCAGAGAGCCTTAGTGTGTGCTTCGGGTTGAGAGAGAATTTGGAAGTCTCAAGTTTTCGAAGAGTCCAAAAGTCCCTTCCTCAATGGAATGGAATGAGTATTTACAGGGTTTCCTGGAAAGTGGTCATGTGCCAAGCACATGCCCTCGGAGGAAATTCCAAAAATACCCTTAGTTACTCGAGTAATGCCCAAATCGTCTTGTCTTTTTAGCCACCAATATAATCCCTTAATCAATTCCCAAAATGATGAGTCGCCTCTACGAGTCTTTTGCCTCGGGATACGTGGAGGCTTCTCTCAGGTCTTGCACATTTATTTCTAGTTTTTTCGTCTATTCATTTAATTCAATTAAGTCACAATACAAACCCTAATTTGTGCATTCAATTCGATTAGGTCATATGTGAACCCTAATTTGTACTTGGATCCACAAGACATAATATCCAATGCACAATATCCATGTCACTTTTCATTAGAAAAAAAATAATTTTAAAAGCCAAGTAATGAAAAATAGACGCCCAACTAATGTCTGCCAAAAAAAGGAAAAATAGATTCTCTCTTGACTTTGATGTTTAACTGAATTTTTTTACTTGGTTATTTAAACCAGAATAAAAACATAAGTTGGTTAGTTTTTAGCGTCATTTACCCAAGAGGGAAAAGAACGAAACAGTGAAACAGGGAAAAATAGTTTGGCCTTATTTCCAACAATAAAAGACCCGGAATATTGAAATTTAATAGCGCCAAATGAAAAAGAAGCAGCAGTAAATTAAAATTTTTGTAGTTTGTGACAAACAAACAAAAATCACCACAAATTACTACATTAATTTCTGGCGAAATTAAAATTGAATAATACTATGTGTAGCAACTGTACACAAAAAGTTGTGCACCAAGAGTAAGACCCATGTATTGTTTACTAATAAAAATGTATAAAACATTTAATTGTAGGTCTCGCTCTCTATTTTATCTTATTTTTTTTATATTGTGTGTGCACAACGTTTTGTGTATAGTTGGTGTCCCTAGTATTACTCATTAAAATTTGTCATTAATTGGTGTACTCTTCAGTGACAAATTTATATTTTTACCATTAAAAAAAATTGGCGCAAGAAAAATTGTTTGGCGCTATATAATAGTAACAAATTTAATTATTTTTTTCCCATTATAGGATCGCTCTACTAAGAATTTGGTGGCAAAAATAATTTCGTCACGAATTTGTCACAGATAACATGATTTCATGACAAAAAAAATATTTGTCACAATTTTTTTTGCCACTAATACCACTGTTTCTTATAGTATTATATTTAAATCAAGAGTAACAAATTCAAGTTAGATAACACGATCTATGTGAAAAATTATTTTCCTTACAAACTATATATATTATGTAAGTGACAATAAAATCTTATTTAATAATGGTAACAAATTAATATTAGGTAAGATGATCTTATGATATTGTTGTGACGCCCCCCAAATCCGTGTACTCGTTACAACAGACTTGGTGCATTACTATTCATCTACATACATGATAACTAGCTATTAATATAACCTAGGTTACACAAATACATTTATTAGTTACATTATTTACACATACATGCCCATGTCTTAATCACATTACCAGAACTGTTACATTAGTTTCAAAACATTACATTATTAATTATTTATTTACTAATACATTATTATTTATTTATCTTCATCGCTTGCCTTGCCTTTCCCCTTATCCTTTATACCCAACCCCTCGAGTTCCTCTGTCTTAGCTGTAAACATAAAGTTTATGCAAGAGTAAGAAACTAATTTGCTTAGCAAGTATAGCAGTTTAAAATAAAATCGAAATAACTGGAAATGAATCAATATTCAAAGATTTAGAAAGAATTAATATTAACGACAAATCAAGGAAATCGATGAAAATTTCTTTACAGGTTATTGAACTTCAATTTTCGAAAAGAATTAAAATTTTAAAATCTCAAAGCTTTTTATGTTCACAAGGGAAATTGAAAGTCACTAAGTGGTTGTAAGGATCATGAACTCTTTTCATAATGTTCAACAGCCACAAAAACTGCGAACTCTTTCCATAACGTTTAACAGTCACAAAGACTGGAACTCTTTCCCCGGAGTATGATCAGGTAATTTGGATTGGATTAAATTTAAATATCTCCAAAAAAATCATAAACGATTCAAAAAATAGATAAAAACATAACAACTGAGTTTCGTTGAACAAATGGCATAAATTTCTTTTATAGACAATCCCAGAAGCATTACGGAAAAATTTATAGTTTAATAATGAACGAATTTCAAATGCACGAAAGCGTAGGAGCTTGTCTGTTTTGGGTATATTGTGTTTGTTTAGGATATTTTCCATCTCTGAATACTAACCTACATCATCCATAAGGATTTATTTTATTAAGTCATCTAAGATTATTAATAGTTGTCGTCGATAAATATTTGTAACATCGGTTCGGTATTTTCGGGTACCATAAATTTATCCTTGAGTACATTCTTACACCATTTAGAATCTCGCTATAATGTTTATTTATCATTCACATAGCCTTACACGTTCCTTTTTGACAGATCTTAGCCAATAAATATATTACTTTTTTGTCTCGGCTTTTCTTTAATTAATTTTTTCATAAATTTTTATACTTTATTTTATCCATTAAACTACTTTAACTATTTTATTATTTTTAGGTAGTTTCTGATTTTTTCAGATTTTTCCAGCATTATTAATATTAATTTTAAACTTATTTTTGTCCAAATTTTCAAAATTCTTTAAAATTCGAAATTAAGTCCAAATATTATGGGTTTTGGACAGTATATTATTTGCATCAAAATACATTTTTATCCAAAATTTCATCTTAAACTAAGTTGTAGAACTCAAGTTATAATTGTTTTAATTTTAAAAACCCTATTTTTATCTTGGTCATAACTCCTTCATTACAAGTCCGTTTATATTCATTCTTGAGCCAAAATACACCTTATACATTCAGGTTTCATATCTCAGAAGCCCTGATTTTATCACACTATGCATTTTAGTCATGCATCATATTTCTCATGTTACGCATTTTATACATGTATCATAGATCTTATGCAATACATCTACATATGCTTCATACATCTCATATTCAACATTTTCATATGCATGCTTCCAATTTCATCATATTGTATTTAGAACATACTTGATGTGTTAACAACTTATCATATCTCGCACATCACACATCACACATCACAAATAAATTGAGTTTCCATTACTCAATTATCTTCAGTCGTATCTTGACTTCAGCAATTCGTGAAGCATTGTAATTCAAACATGTATATTTCAACATACTTATTAAAATTCTATCATAATATGATAACGAGCACATAACCAATATCAAGTTCATTTAACATAAACAAAACTTGAAAAATTTGCCTTTGATTGCATAACTCGCTATATGCTCATCAAACATCCTTTGCACAATCTCATTCGTTGGTTTACCTCGTTCGATCTTCAATTATCCTTGTATAATCTTCACAATCAAAGGCTACCGGTTCTATCCAAATTCGCGTACTCGAAGTGTTAATACTTTGTATAGTACCTATGTATCATACATATGATTATTACATAGCTCAACGAATACATATTATATTCACTTTGATTCAAACCCAAATCAACTATATCCAATATGGGTAATTCGTTTCGTATTACTCCGCGTATTATTTATAAAGCGTATTATATATCTCAATATATACGCGTTGTAAGAATCTCAATTAAAACTTATATTTCAAGCTTAAATAACTTATTTTTCGTTTTACTAAATTTATTAGATTTATTTATAATATTATAAGTGATATATCAATTTTTATGAATTTTAGATGTTACATTATTCATTGATTTTCATTTGTCATTTGTGCGAAAACAACCCTTTCAAAGCCCAGTTAGGCACTGCAGTGCAACGCAGCCAGCAACGCACGCGCGCGGCTGTTGCTGCCTTGTTGTATGTTGCAACGATTAACTAACCTGACCACTTTGCCATTTTCTAACCCAAAACCACACATCCAGTTGAAACCAAATTTGAATATGTTATAGAGGGCATGACATACTATTTTTAAAAAATATAAACCAACTAAAACAAGCATCTTAGGTAGGTTTTACAAGGCCTCAAAATTGCCTTGTTGGGGTAGTTTTTCTACTGAGCTTCAACTAATCATTCATTCCAAAACAGGTTTTGAACTTAATTTGGTTCACCCAAACAGCTTAAATCACTTTACATAACATGCATAAAGACTCCCTTGACCCCAAACTTAACCAAATTCCTTTATTTATGTTTGACAACCCCTAAAAAGAAATTTTACAAACATCTTATGTGCGTCAATTTTAAAAATAGGTTTCATACATGTTTATACTCGATTCAAGCCAAGTTTTCCTTCCTTATTACTCCGCACAACAAACATAACAATTCTTCCTTACTAAATCATAACTAGCACAACATCTATACCATTAATTATATATAAAACACTTAATCTTGCTAATAAAACTAAGAGCATGGAATTTACCTTGCTACAATTGCTTAATGTGATGAAATTTACTTCAATGATTAGCTTATATACTCCCTCGTGCTATTGTTGCTAGTCGAATTCCTTCCCCAATATAGCTTGCAACTTCAACTCCTTAATACCTTTAATGATTCCAACTGAAATTAAAAGAATTCTGGTGAAGGTTTGGGAGTATAAGGGTGAAAGCTTGATAATTTAGAGAGAGGAGATGGTATGGAACGGATGGAGATAGAGCAGAGAACAGAGAATGGAGTTGTGTTTTGGGTACTCCTTGAGCAGCTTACTAGCTCATCAATAAATAATTGCCTAGTGTCCCTTAGCAGCCCCATAGGCTCCTTAGGCACCCCCTACTAACTCCATCAGCTGACCCTAAGAAAACTTATCCTGTGACACCCCCAAATTCAGGTACCAATACCTCGAATTTGGTGCTCACGATAAAATACATCCATATACCTCTAAACAACATAAATTAACTAATGCGGAATAAATAAACATATGTTGTTCATTACAAAAGGTTTACTACGGTCCCAAGGTCTAAAACCTTAAATAAAATACATCGCAGAATACCATAATAATACAAAAATGATTCAATGAATTACATATCAGGATAGTACATATAACTATTCCTTAAGCTTTCCTTTACCTTTGTCCGCTTTGGAACTCCCCGGCTTAGCTGCAATAGGTTCATGATATAGCAAGGGTGAGCAACTACTTTGCTCAACAAGTTTAAAATGAATAAGGAAGATATATCATGAATGAATTAGAATAATAATCGCATGGTTCAACAATTTAAGACATTGAAAAAATAGCTAACAATATAATCAAGGTTCAAAAGAAATAATGAATATTGATTATTTACTGCTGAGTGGTCCGATAGACCATGAACTATTTGGCCAAAGGATCAGTTATTCAACTAACCCTTTTAAACGCCTGGCCCATCAGTAGTACTCGAGGGGATCAGCCCCTAATACCCTATGTATATGCATAACATTTAGCTCTGACTGCATCGAATAATCGACACATTAAAATCCCCTACATAAGGGTTGCTCTCTTAGTCCAAGAATCCGCACCCACAATCGGTTTGGATAGCTTTTAAAATAATAACCTGTATGGGTCTTGCCGAAACAAGTGGCGTAGACTATTTTCTTAGGCAGTTCATGAATGAAGAACTTAAACGTTTCACAATCCAACAACAAATAATGATTTCAAATGCATAAGCTGCGAATATCAATAATTATCTTGGAGGTGGAATAATTGATAGTAATTAATCCACTAATATGATTTAAAAGTAATAACTCCATTTGAGTCATGAAACTTGCAACAATATACAACACTTGTATAAAATATGAAACCTGCTCAAGTATAAGTCGAGTAAGGTTAGGGAAACTTGCCCAACACAAAGGTTAGACAAGCGTTAGGAAACTTGCAATAATATAGAATGATTGCTCAATCGATAAATAACTCGCACAATAAATAAAAGTTGTACGGTTGAGAAAAAAATTGCCCAATATTAAATTGAGCTAGGGTAAGGAAACTTGCCTGGTGCGTCTGCTACAATATTACAACACACGCTCCTTAATATCCTACACAATTAAGTACATATCCATATAATAATTAGTCACATACCGGATATCAAATAATGTCTTATACTACTCTATAATGTCTCATTCATACTAGAAACAAAATATTAAACAAGGTTATGCCCACTAGTCACGGCGTTACGACGCTTGTTCGTCTATACGCCCAACTTGCCTATTCGAATGGCCAAGCGACACGCAATTGTGTACGTCTAACACGCCCATTCGATCCATCGAATACTCATTGGTTAAGGCTAAGTATCATAATAAATCATAACATTCATGTTTTAGAACTTAGAATAACATTTTACATTGTCGGGAGCATTACATGTGCTTACGCGCATGTCCGACGCCCTCCGATTGCCCCCAATTTCATATCAGTCCTATAAATGGCTAATTTCGACCATGCTACAGACCTTAAATTGAAAAACGTAAAGAACTAAAGTTGTAGGTCTACTCGTTCTCTTTCGGAATCATCTTGAATCACCTCAATCCGAGTTCGTATGTGAAAGTTATGCCCATTTTACTAAAGGACGTCGAAGCTGTTTGCACAGTCTCTTGTCCAGCGTCGTAGGCGCTCAAAATGGCCTATGACCAGCGCCTACAGCGCTCTCTTGCAGTAGCTGGACTCATGGCCAGCGCTTACCCAGTGCTGTCAGTGCTAGGCCTGAGTCCCCAACCCGTTTTGCTTCCCGGAATGCTCTGTTTTGGTGTTCTAGACCTATCTTGTTTCCAATCACCATAACTCCCTCAATACACGTTCAAATTGGTCCGTTCCGCACTCTATGGACTTCTAAGACATAGGGATACAACATATCAAAAATTTAGAGCTATTCATTAACATTAACATGTTGAAATCCTTGACCAAAGTATCAAATCAGGTTTTATTTTCGTGTTCTTGGTGTTCTTGGTGTTCTTCACTAAAATCGTCACCAAATCTTCGTTTTAACACCTTTTTACTCGATTCCAGTTGGGTTAACGTTGTAACCCATAGAATTACAATACATAACAACAAATAAATTAAACACACACGAAAACATAGCTACAAAGTCCTCTAAAATGGTTCGAATGTCCAAAGTCCATGTTTTATCCATTGTTCTTCATGTTCTTCATCCTCCTTAAGCATAGGTACGGATTTCTTGCGTTTTTGTTCCACTTTGATGTTATTAATAGCTTACAAGGTGTCTTGGTAACAATATAAACCAAACACAACCAACAATCATAGCAAAAATCTCAAGAAAACTCAAAACCCAACCAAGAAAGCTTCAAAGCTCAACAATGGAGGAAATGATCTTGGAGAAGATGGTTACCTCTTGATTCTTGTTCTTATAGGTTGTGAGGGTTTGCTAGAGCCCTTGTTCTTCTTCCTCTTACTCTCGTGCTCATTCTTCTTCTTTTTCTTCTCTTCTACCGTAGCTTCTTCCTCCTCTCTTTTTCCGTCGACTCTTCCCTTTTTCCGGCGACCTCTTCCTTCTTCCTTCAAGCTTTTGGCAGCTCTCTCTCTCTAAACTCTGCAGTTCTCTCTCTCTAGTTACTGATGGACTAACTAGGAATGGAATGCAAGGGAAGTGGCGTGGGAGGAAATGAAATGGAAGAGAAGTGGGGAGGAATTTAGGGAATAAAATGGGTTTGTGGCTCAAGGAGGCCACAATTCAAACTTGCCGGCAAGCTCATTTCTCTCTCCTCATTTCCTAGCAATTTGATTGGTTTAAATTAGGGAAGTGGGTTCTCTCTTGGAATAACATGCAGAAATAATGCAAAAATACACCAAAAATATATCCGAAAACTCTCACTTTTGTACCCAAATTGCTCAATAACTCCACCCATAATTAAAATGGGTTTAACCATAAATATTAGGATGGGTAAAAGTAATTATTATGGGATTTGTCTAAATATTCGGAACACCCATTTAATGCATTTCGGATACGGATAAAATCACGTATCAGCTCAAACAAAATTTTCCGACACTTGGAAAAATTATTCATACGTATACACGTATTTATGAAATTTATGAAAGTCGAAAAAGACACAAAAAATTTATGGCATGAATAGTGCCTTGGGAAACGTGCCCCGTGAATAGTGATTAGCAACGCTACGCGAAATCAATTATTCACTTAAACAAACTTTAACACGTAAAAAAATTCATACATTCACATGATCTAGATTGTCACACAACCTTTAAACACGTAACATAAATATAATATTAATAAAATATAAAATATGAATTAATATTCAAAAATTCGAATTACAAGGAAATTTTAGAATTCTCGGTGGTTACATATCCCCTCTTTTATTTACTCACTTATTCAATTAATTGCCCATTTGACCATTTTGACTTCTAAAAATCAACTTTTTCATGTTATAAGCATACAAACATATTGCCTATACATTTACGTATTGTAATTATATAATTACCATTACATAAAAATGTAATTATATAATTCATATATTAAAATTATATGTATAAACAATTTGATAATTTATACATTTATAATTATGTAAAAAAAACCATTCCACTAATTATGGAATTAATCTATAATAAAGTTAACAGTTTTACTGTAACGAACCATTACTTCAAAGAATTAATATTTACTTCATTAATTATTTTACTTAGCTCATTTAATATAATTTATACAATTAATATTGTATAATTAAATTAAATTCATTCCTTCCATAAATTGTTTTCCCAACAATTTATTCACATACTAAATATATTTATTTAATATATTTAACCATTATCCGATATTAATTTAATTCATTGGTTAGGGACCAATATACATTCACACACACACACACACACACACACACACACACACACACACACACACACACACATATATATATATATATATATATATATATATATATACACACCACTTGATACAATACAATGTACTCTCATTGACTTAATTTATTAAATCATCAAATCTTAATTACATATAATATATGCAATATATTGAAAATCATGAGTTTAATTAACTTACTCATTACCATTTACATCAAATACATACATTAATCCGCTATTTTACTTAAGTGAATTAGCTACCTCATTTATGAGTTTTAATGCTTCATTTATTCGCTCATTGCCACACAAGGCTTACAAAATTCAACTTATATTAATAATATAAATTTAACTTAACCTCAATTAATTAATATAATTTAATTAACCATATTGACTTCCTTATTTCATTTCGTAACTAATTTCATCCACTTTCTTTAATAGTTTAATTAACTATTAAATCTTATTTCTACCGATATATTAATTTCACATTTAACCCTTCACACATAATCACATATTTCAAAATATATAACACATATATTTTTATTCATTCTCTTGCTAATACCATCCAATTAATTTAATAGTTTTATTAGCTATTAACTCTTATCGTTTAATCAGATAAATATGATTCACACACACACACAAACATATAATATATATATATGTACATATATATATATATGTGTGTGTGTGTATATATATATATATATATATGTGTGTGTGTGTGTGTGTGTGTGTGTGTGTTCAACCTCATACACATTTCATTTAGTTCAACAATTACAGATACACATACATATACAACCTTGCTTTGTCTCAAAATAAGAATTTTATTAATTAAATTCTTATTTTATATAATTTTCAAAAAATCTGTGTTGTCATAATTTCTCTAGATTACCTTCACCAAAGGTATTACTTTGTTTCTTAGAACTTGCTCTTTTTCTATCCACAATTTGAATTGGGACTTCTTCATAGCTTAGGTTTTTTTTTACTTTTGATCGTATAAATTTGTGTAGTGTACAAAATACAGTAGAATAAACTTTAAAATAGTCTTTGAAGAAATAAAATAATATTTCAAATCGATTTTCCATATGAAGCTTTTGAAAAATGATTCTTCTAAAGGAAGTGTTGTAAATATTGTGTGATGTGTTTGAGTGCTTGTGCAATTTTATAGAAAAACTCACCTGAATAATTCTTGCACTCTTACTGATATTCACTAATACTTAAGGTAGTCTTAGCACACTAGTAGAGACACTTACACTAAGCAATTTTTAGATAGTGGAAGGAAGGATAAGCAAGAAAGTTATGGAATTCCTTACGCTAAGCCCCCTATTTATAGTCAAAACTTAACCAACATTTACCACACATCAATTATTATCTTTAATTTGTACCATTCATCAATTATTCACACTTTTTTAATATTATCTTTAATCTATATCATTCATCAATTATTCACACTTTTTTTAATATTATCTTTAATCTATATCATTCATCAAGTATTCACACCTTTTCAATAGACTATTCATTAATTATTCACACTTTTTCAAGATTATCACTAATCTATACCATTCATCAATTATGCACCTTTTCAATATACTATTCGTCAATTATTCACATTTTTTCAATATTATCTTTAAACTATACTATTCATCAATTATTCACACTTTTTTAATATATTATTTGTCAATTATTCACACCTTTTTCAAGATTATCTTTAATCTATTTATCAATTATTATTATATTATCCATCTTCTGCATTATTAACTTAATGTATTAATGTCATAGATATTAGTGTCCTTCAAATAATTAGTTTGTCTAACTACTTAATACCTGTGACTTTTAGTTACGTAATTTTTCATTACTACCCTTGCTACGATGGCAATTATTGGTTCAATAATATATATGAAATATTGTGCATGTCCGTACGTGTCTTACTGTGAAATGTTGTGTGTTACTGTAGAGTACTGCATGCTACTGTAGAGTACCGCGTGTTACTGTTCCTTTATCACCGGGTACTTTAACAGTTAAAGGTGATAGTTTCGCCAACAATTTTTATTAAAAAGGCTATTTCTGTATTTGACAACTATTTCATTATGGGACCCACCAATGATTGGTTGTTTCGTCACCGTCATACTTTACCGAATATTCCCCGACATACTTTTTCTCTTATAATTTGTACATATCACCCTTAACTTTAACTTTTTTATTAATGTAACACCTTACTATTTAGAATAATATTTATATTGAAAATTAAGTTTTATTCATTAAAAGTTGGGGTTTTACAACCTCTCATCCTTATGAAATTTCGTCCCTGAAATTGACGTACCTGACATTTTAAAGAGGTGAAGATACCTAGCTCTCATTTCAGATTCTAACTCCCAGGTCATTTCCTATGTATCATGGTTTCTCCATAGAACTTTGACTTGAGGTATAACCTTTGAGCGTAGATATGTTCTACTACAAGAAAGAACCTTATTTCCGATAGAATTTTCAGTCGGAAGTAACCTATTCCGTCGGAATAAGCTTATTTCTGAGAGAATATTCCGTCCGAAGTTCAGTCATAACTAAGGTCCTCAATGATAAGGTCCCTCAAAAATTTCGTCGCAATATATATATCTCTGACTGAATTATATCTCCAGTTGGGCACGTGCGTGTCGTGGGCTGTTTTCGGACGCCGAGCGACGCCGTGCGACGCCGAGCAATGTGTTGCACGTCGGGGCATGTTGTGCAGCGCCAAGTGACGTGTTACACGTCGGGGCGTGTTGGGCGACGCTGAGCCGCGTCGTGCATGTGAGGCGTGCCACGGGTGTGTCGACGCGTCGTTTCACACTGACATGCAACATCTTTGACATTGTTCTAAAATATTCAAACTTATAAAAGATTAATATTATAAAATAAATAGTAATAATAATAATAAATTTTAATATTTAATATTAATATAGACCACCGTAGAGGGTCGTGGTGTTCCCGAACGCCTTGACGCCATGGGACGTTTTTGAAAGGTTATCACGTTACTTAAATTACAAACCGCGAACAACATAAAATGGGTAGTAATGTAGCATAAACCAGTATATGGGGTCATTATGTGCCTAATTGGTTTGTTATCGTTAACATAAATGTGTAGGACATTTGAAGGGCGTATTAGCATAAAGTTATAAAGAACGCTTCAGGCACGTCTTCTAACTTCGTTCAATTTTTGTATTGAATGAAAATTTCCTATCTTGTACAAATTGTTTATTGTGCAAGTATTGTATGACTTTGTACATGTTATTATCTATGCAAAACTTTCATTTAAACGGTGAAATTTCATTTGTCATATGAAATTCATTATAAAGTGTATATGATAATGAGTTATTGTTATTCGATTCGGCCTAACTCAATTTGTTGAGCTATTCCAGTCGGAATATTTATTGATGAAATATGAATTATAATAATTCTTGAATTGTGATAAGCTAATAGTGCCAAATCAAATAATTTAGGCAAATATTTGTATGTATTGCACCCCTGTGCAGTAATGTGTTATATGAGTAAATATTGTTAATGTTTAAAATAAAAAGGGAATATAATTTATTCCTATTTATTCAAGCTGCTTCATAACTATTGTTCAGTTATCGAAATTTTCAAAGAATGAATATTTGATTCTTGATGTTGTTGTTATTCAACTACTATAACTTGCTGAACAATTAAATGCTCACTCTTACTTTAAATAAAATATTTTCAGCAAAGCTAAAATGAAACGTGGAATCCAGTGAAGATTAACTAAAGGACCAAGTATTTGATTAAGAAGATTACATATTAAATTATATGTATTTGTTGTGACGAATATAAGTCACAAATGTATTGTTGAAATAGATAAATGATGTAATATTCATTATTTTTACGTTATGATGATATAAAGGTATTAGAACCTGGGGATAGAAGGAGATATGATATAATAATATTGTAATTACATTCATGTCTTAAGCTTATGTTGTATGGCTAGCATCGTGGGGTACTGAAATTCGGTTTTGAAGATAGACTCGGGTTTTGGGCTCTCACATATGAGAATTAAAAAGATATTGTTAAATGTAAATAACATAAACATGCACCTTTCTGATACCTGAGTAGGCGGGGGCTGACAAAAAGCCTGCTCTAGGAGGGTAACCACCATCCGGAGCATCTCACCGCTCAACGCGTTGAATTGCTCTTGCGGTAAGCCCGTACTCTCTGCGGAGGCCCCTGCTAGAACCTCCTGAGCGAGCTGGTGAAGACGAGACCTGCTAGGCAACTACTGACGAATAAAAATCGGATCGGTATGGAACCTATCCGATACCGCCGCTATCAGCCTCTGGAATAACTCGTCGTCCAAGCCAGCGCCCGTATGAGATGGTCCAACAGGTGCTCTCAGAAGCTGGTGTTGGCTAGAGCCTGCGAATATATATATATATAACATTACTAATAATAATTTATATAATGTGATAGGTTATGATAATTTCGTAAAACATAAAAAATCTTATTACCTCTAGGTAGTGTATATGCAGGTATCCTCGACAGGCCTAACACTCAATACTTGTCGGTACTGCTAGTAGGGGGATCCTAAGACGCGACCCATAGTCGCAGCTCCTCATCCCGAGATAACTCAATCTCGGGAGGGGGATGTTGGAATCTAACAGCTCAGAACCAACTTAGCAGCCTCTAACTCAGCTATACGCTGGTCCCGAAGCTTCTGAAATCGACCCTGAAATTTATTTTGTATGCGTGAGTTAATTATATCATATTATTAACGAGTGAATATTAATAATTACTAAAAAGTAAGATTAGTTTTACCCGTATAGCTACTACTGCCTGAGACAAAGCACGCTCCACCTTAGGCGTGTGGGCTCTATCCCAAAACTCTACCATGGTCGGATCTCGACCCAAGGTCCTCCCCAAGGCCTAATAAATACATTCAATAAATAATTATTAATTATTCGTGTGAGAATTTGATAACTAAACATCTAAATACATCACACTTACCGTCTTCGCCTCCTTAAAAGACTGCGAGCCAGTCGTGTGTACTATACGGAGCTGGCCACGGTTCTTCTTTGCCTGCTCAAAATTATTCTTGAAGACCTCATCATCCCAATGCGCACACATAGCCTACCAGATAAGGATCCTTTCCATTTGGATTCCCTCCATTTCCATCCATTTCACCAATTATTTGATTATAATGATTTTATTAATAATGATCTAAATACGTTAATAGATAGTTAATGATATTAAGATCAATCCTAAAAAAAATTAAAGTAATTCGACACTTTTTCACCATTAAAAGTCTAAAAGAATTTTCATTCATTGAATTTTGATAAAAAATCTACATGTTCATTTAACGGTGAAAAAATATCGGATTACTAATTTTTTTTAGGATTAATCTCAATATCAATAATTATCTATTAACATATTTAGATCATTACTAACAAAATTATTATGATCAAATAATTGGTGAAATGGATGGAAATGGAGTGGATCCAAATGGAGAGGATCCTTTTCCTAGCCTGCCATGCTAAATCAAAGACTATGCGGGGTTGGTGATCTCTGATGGTGGTCCCAGAATGGTCCTTAACTGCCTGGGCTGCCCTTTGCCGCATTTCATACAGCTAGTCGGAGTAATTCTTTGAGACATATGCAATAATCACATCGTCGCCAGCTGTCTGAGAGATGGTCAGGTCATATCTATAATAAGTCTATAACAAAAGTTTAAAAGTTAGGAACAATTAATTTCTTAGGCAACAACTATGTACTAACATATATATAACTGCCCAATATAAACTTATTAACTTACGCGAAAACTCCCGCAAGACAGTCTGCATAAAGGCGGCATCGTACCGTGCGTACTGGCTGTAGTGCATGCACCCGACCGGGAGGTGTGTCAGACATATAGCGTGTAAGGTGTGTTTAGTAATTGGGTCTAGTATACTATAGTAAAAATATAATAATATGTATTATGTTTATTGTGTCATGCAATAAATTAAATAAGAACAATTAAAAGTTTTACTACAACGATGGACTAACACTTACTGTCCAGACTGGACATCCACTGGGACTATAAGTGGAGCAGCTGGCGGCCGACCAAAGATACCGACGTTAGTCCCTTAGTGTCATCGACGAGGAACATCTGTAATTATTAAAAAATCGAGTCAATAAATAGAAAATAATGCAAGTTGAGATATATTTAAATCCTATGCAAGACAACTTACTAGCTCCTGAAGACGAGCCTCCATCATGGCTAGCGTCTCCCGATCTAGATCGCCCATCACCGCAGCAACCTCCATCGCTATGTCTAGCCATGAATATGCCACTGGAATAACTAAATTACCGCATATGAATTTGAATGTAAAATATTTAAATATATGAGTATATATATATATATATATATATATATATATATATTACTATTGCAGTTTTTACTAATTTGAAATAACTTTAGATTACGTACGTCATCAAACCCGTCAAATTCAACATCGATATCATTCTCAGATTCAGTATCTTCCTCATCCTCAGTTTCGAGATCAGTTTCGTCGTCGTTCTCATCCTCAACGACTACGTAGTCATTCACGACGACGTCTGCCTCGACATCGTCATCTTCAGGTACATCAACCACATCATTTGTCATCACATCTTCAGCATTTAAAACTACCTACATGGGATTGCTAACATCTTCTTGTAGCACCTCATCCATCCCAAACATATTATCAGCATCAAATGCACGTGTTTTAGTTATGACTACTATATATCAAGGGCTTTTACTATTTACGACATTAGGAGCGTAATACACATGAGTCGTTTTACTGGCTAACATGAATACATCATCAGATTTTAGTAACGACTTGATATCTACTGTGACGATTCAATTACAATCAACTTTAACACTCTTTTCATTATCAAATCAGCGACACTTAAATGTAACTACCTTTTTACCCCCATAATAATTGAGCGTAACCACATCCTGTAAACGTCCATTGTAATTGGACTCAGAATCTTGGTAACAGTTTCCCAACACCACATCCCTAGAATTGACTGATGTGAGTTCATTTAAGTCATCGGCCTTAAATCTGTACCCATTCACGATGCAGTCGGGAAAAGAACTAACGACATTGTAAGGTCCTCCGATGACATCTATAAAACACTCAAAAATGTTCTCTTCTTCAACATTTTTCTTAAACCATTGCTGGAAATTAGCATTAGTAAGTGCTTCCAACTTTGCTGCAGTTAAAGTCGGGTTAAAAGCATGCGCTTCCTCTTCGAATGAACTAAAATAATATTAAAATGACTTAATATATATATGACTACACTTATAAATTATTCATGGATATGACAAATAATTATTCATATATAACTAATGTATGATGATACTTCGGGCATATTTAAAAGCACGTATGTAGATACAATCTTCAAATCTTTGTCGCTTAAGTAAGTCATCCTCTCATGGCCAAATGGCTTAGCCAGATATGTGAATACAGCTAGTTCATCATCAGCAAGAGATTGGGGACCGAAAACATTAACTACTTAAACGGTTGTGCTTCGTTGACATAACATCGTCAAAATACAATGAGCAAAAGTTGACAAGCTCTCTTCCTCTGTATAGCGTTCATCAATAGAACCCTCTACATGAGCGTTGTTCTTGACTTTCTATTTTAATCTACCTAAAATATGTTCCAAATATATATGAGTATTATTAATATGAGCAGTAGAATGCAATTTATAGATTATATTACCTCTCAAAAGGATACATCCACCGATATTGCACCGGTCCTCCAAGTTTGAGTTCATACAGTAGATGAATAGGCAGATGTTCCATCGAGTCAAAGAATCCTGGGGGGAAGACCATTTCAAGCTTGCAAATGGTAAGCACAATATTGTTCTCCATCTGCTCCACATCACTGTACTTTATTACAGTTGAGCAAAGATCCCGAAAGATATTTGAAAGTTCGGTCAATGCATCCATAACGTTTCTGTGTAACATCTCACGAAATGCAATTGGGATCAACTTCTGCATGAATATATGAAAATCGTGACTCTTGAACCCATTAATTTTTAACTGTTCAACCTTACAGTAGTGCGATATGTTAGACACATATCCAGCTGATATCCATCTGGGAGCTTCAACCCACTAACCCACTTGCACACCTCTTCAACTTGTTGCTTAGTAAGACAACATGGAGCTTTAGGTTTCGTATTGTTAGGGCGAAGCCACAATTCTGGCCAGATGTTCATTACCTCCAAATCTTTCCGTGCATTGTCAATTTCTTTGGTTTTACCCATCGCATCTAACATGATGTAAAATAAGTACTCGAAAACATTCTTTTCTATATGCATGACATCTATACAATGACGAACTGAAAGTGTGACCCAATACGACAATTCAAACCATATGGGAGAGTGTGTCCAATTATGAGTCTTCCCGTACCTGACTGCTCTCAATTTACCCCTTCCCCGGCGGTGGAAATGTCAGATCGTTCACCCAACCTAAGACTTCATTGCCCGATAGTCGAGCCACAACCCCATTCTTCTTTGTCTTTCTGTTGAATTGTGTATATATCTTTTCGTAATTGTGATCAACAGGTAAGAATCTACGAGCTGTTCCAAAGAACTACATTTCTGCCTATGCTACAACTGATTACCTTGCACATCCTCCACACACACTAGACACGATAGCTTCCCATGAGTTGAACAACCATTTATCATCCCAAGAGCCAGAAAGTCAGTGATAGTCCACAACAAGGCTGCCTTCATCACAAAATTCTCACCGATCGATTTATCATACGTCTGGACCCCTGTCTCCCACAACATCTTTAGTTCATCGACTAACAGCCTGAGGTACACGTTAATGTCTTTTGTTGGACTCTTATCCCCCGGTATGAGTACAGTCAAGAACAAATACGCATCCCTCATGCACATTGATGGTGGAAGATTATAAGCTACCATGATGACTGGCCAAACAGGGTAAGACTGGCTAAAATTATTAAAAGGGCAAAAGTCATCCGTAGCCACACCGAGCCTCACATTCCTGACTTTCTTCGCAAACTGTGAAAAATTTTCATCAAATCTCTTCCATTCATCTCCATCTGTTGGGTGAGTCAGCTGACCAGGCACGACGTCCTTTGTTCTATGCCAACTCATATGTTGAGCCATATAGGACGACATGTATAGCCGTTAAAGCCTCGGCACAAGGGGAAAGTACCGTAAGCTCTTCTTGGGCACATATTTCTCTTTCCCCCCACGTTTTGTCACCTTGTACCGAGGCAAGCTGCATATATCACACTGTCCCTTATCTATGTCCAACCCATAGTATAACATGCAATCCTGCTTACAAGCATCGATCTTCTGATACCCCATATTTAACCCCTTGACCATCTTCTTCACTTCGTAATAATTTGCAGGCAGAGTATGATCCTTGGGTAAGAACTCGCTGATAAGAGCAAGCAGATCGTTGAAAGCTCTCTAGCTGCAGTCGTGCTCATTCTTGAAGTGTAAGAGCTTAGTCACTGCAGATAGCCCAGTGTGCTTAACATTTCCTTTAACATTTCCATAGGCATCGAGCAACATCTCCACGACATCATAGTTATCGGCGTATGAATCCCATTGAATTGGTTGGTCTACAATAGTGTCGATCCCTTCTCTCAACTCAGCTGATTCCCCGTGATGAATCCATACGGAGTACCCATTCACAAAGCCACGAGAATATAAGTCGAATTTAATCTCGTCGGCTTTCTTCTAGATCATATTTTTACACTTGACACACAGGCATCGTATCTTTCCATTAGGATCATCAGCATGTTCTATTGCTTTGTTCCAAAAGTTACAAACCCCGTCATGAAAGCTAAGACTAATCCCCTCCCATCAATGGGTATCCTACGGTACATCCAACTCCGGTCGGCTGACATCTTTAACTGAACAGAAAACACATTCAGTACAGGGATATTCATGGATATTCATGTATGTGGTTCATGCATGAATTATATTTTCCCTAGTATCTCCACTCTACAAGACAGGGGTAAGGCTTCTATCCCGTTCCTGGATTCGTCTCCTCACTAGTGCCAACACGTTAAGCACGTTTTTTTCTACTTCAAGAAAATTTCACAGCACCTCCCCATGGTCTCCAAGTACACGAAATAGACTAAGATAACTTAATCTAAGTATGAACTCGAAGAACATGTAGAGATAACAACCGAAAAATTCTCAAAACAAAAAAAACGTACTCAACCCATTGTTACCGACCTAAGTGAGAAACATAACATCCAGTAACAGTCCCAAACTGGGGACTATTCGACATTCACTCCTAATAAGTGAATGTCAAACGAGTTTCTAATTAAGTTCTAAAGTATATTCAGTTTATTGTAATTGCAAAAAACTAAGCAAATGTTACTTAGTTTAATTTTCCAATGATAAACTAGGTGAATGTTACATAGTTTATGAGAACTATTATTTGAATATGGAGACTATTATTTGACATTCACTTTTAATCGTCAAACGGGTTTCTAATTAAGTTCCAAAGTAGAGTACATGCATAAATACTTTTTCAGTTTATTTTAATTGTGAAAAACTAAGCAAATGTTATTTAGTTTATTTCACTTATTTTATGTTAATTTAGTAAGGTATAATTTATTTTAATTTTTTATACTTTATTTTATTTTATTTTATTTTATTTTAATTTGTGTTTTATTATATTAAATAGTTTTTAAAATTTATTTTATTTTATTAAATTAAATTTGTTTTATTCTAATTTATTATTATTATTGTTAATTTAATTTAATTTAATTTTATTTTGTATTATATTATATTATATAATTTATTAAATTAAATTTATTTTAATTTAATTTATTAAATTAAATTTATTTTATTCTAATTTATTATTATTTAATTTAATTTAATTTAATTTAATTTAATTTTATAGTGTATTAGATTAGATTATATAATTTATTAAATATATTTTATTTTATTAAATATATTTTATTGTATTAAATTTATTTTATTGTATTAAATTTAATTTAATTTATTACGTCCATAGTAATTTATTAAATTAAATTTATGTTATTCTAATTTATTATTATTTTATTTTATTTTATAGTGTATTATATTATATTATATAATTTATTAAATTTATCGTATTATATTTTGTATTATATTATATTATATTATATTATTTAAGTAAATTTAATTTATTTTATTGTATTTTATTATATATAATTTAAGTTATTTCATTTAGTTTTATTTTATTTTCTTTAATTTATTTTGTATTACATTATTTTGTATTATTTAATTTATTTTATTTTAATTAAATTATTTTATTTTATTTCATTTCATTTTAGCTTAATTATCTTATTTTATCTTATGTTATTTAATTGTATTATTTCATTTCATTTTATCTAATATTATATTATGTCAATTTAGTTTATGTTATTATATTTTTTTTATTTTATTTAGTACGTAGTGGTAAAACTAAGTAAATGCTACTTAATTTATTTTAATATTGAAAAACTAAATAAAATACATAAATAAAATAAAAGAGGGCCCACAGATATTGTAATTGAACATTTCTGACAGAAATTATGTCGGGAATTCCGTCGAAAATAGCAAATATACCAAACTAAATATGTATAGTCCATATTACAACAAGAATCATAAGGCAATAGGAAGACAGAAATTGCAGGAAAAATTCATATCACAACAATACTAAGGCAATACCAAAACTAGTCCCAATTGAGCTAAATAATATCAATGAATCATAATGAAATGAAATCTCATCATCAATGAAATAATATAATTCCGAATGGACTGACAAAACACAAAATCAGTCCCAAAATGATCTGACAGTGCCAATTCAAAAACTTAATCTCAATTCATAATACATAATTTTCAATTCATAACGCAATCCAAATTCATAATTATACAGTTAATTCACAATGGTAGTGACCAACTTATTTTCAGTAGCAAATTTTTAGTGACCAACTCAATTCATAATTTTCAGTAGCCAATTTTTAAACTAATTTTCAAAGAAATTTTCAGAGCAAAAGTAACTAATACATTACGATAATAGTGACTTGAGAAGTAACCATGTCAATTACTTCAATTACATCAATTTCCTTTTCAATTTAATGATTTTGATATAAACCCTTAAAACTCCAAACTAAAGAGAGAGACAATGGGGTGTGTACCTAAGATCGTGATTATGTATACGGGGTTGTTTCAGTCGTGCGTTGTGCAATAATGGACTACTTTCGTCGTCGTCGCGCGCTGCCTGTATGAGATAGCAGTGGAGAGAGCAGTGGAGAGGATCGGAATAAAATGGTGGTAAGGGGACTACAATTTTGGACCGCGACAAATTGGTGGTGGCGCGAGGTGGGAGGTTGCGGGGGAGAAGAAGAGAGAAAGAGAGATAGAGAATTTGTAGCAATAGCAGTAATGAGAGAGAGAAAGAGATGAAAGAATATGACAAGTGCAGCGGGGGAGAGGGGAAGTAAATGATTTTAGGGCTAAAAGGGATATTTTTAACGGAACATCCGTCGTAATTAAGTACGTCGAAATTATACTATTTTCGACGAAAATTCCATCGAAAATAAGTGTTTTTCCGTCGAAAATTACTTTGGTGCTGGCGAGAAGTTTTGGCGCCAACTGGGAGCTTATCACCAACGGAATTCCGTCATAATTAAATTATCCTCGAGGGAATTATTCTCGACTAACTTATCTGTCGAAAATAAGTTATTTTTGAGGGAATTATTTCCATCGGAAATAGCTTGTTTTCTTGTAGTGTTCCTTCTTATCCAATATCTTGAAATGTATCTCCTTATACATTAAATCATTTGCTATCTCCTCTGGTTCCAATTCAATAATGTGATTCGGGTCCTTCACATATTTATGTAACATGGATATACGAAAAACGTTATGAACGCGGGACATGCTTGGCGATAAAGCTAGTTTGTAGGTCATAGTTTCCACGTGGTCGAGGATTTCAAATAGGCCAATAAATCGAGGGTTGAGCTTTTCTCTCTTTCCGAACATTGTAACTAATTTCCATGGAGCAACACGTAAAAATACATAATCTTCGATATTGAATCCTTTGTCCCTTCGATGAAGATTAACATAACACTTTTGTCGTTCTTGTGCTGCTAGTATTCGTTGTCGGATCATTTGGATCTTTTCTGTAGTCATGCGTACCAACTCTGGTCCTAACAATTTTGTTTCTCCTACCTCATCCCAGCATACTGGAGAGCGACACTTTCGTCCATACAAAGCCTCGAATGGAATCATGTCTATAGTTGTTTGATAACTGTTATTGTAAGAGAATTTAACCAGGAGTAAGTACTTGTCCCAACTTCCCTTGAAGTCTAGTACGCAAAGTCTCAATAGATCTTCGAGAGTCTGGATTATCCTTTATGACTGCCCTTCCATCTTGGGATGGTATGCATAACTGAATCGCAACTCAGTGCCCAAAGCTTTTTGCAAGTTGATCTAAAATCATGAAGTGAATCCAGGGTCCCGGTGAGAAGTTATGGATACTAGCATGCCATGCAATCTCACAATCTCATTTATGTACATACTGGCATGACGTTCAAGTGAATAGTTTTCTCGTATGAGTAAGACACGAGCAGACTTTGTCAATCTATTTATAATGACCCAAATTGCGTCCAAGCCTTGGGAAACCTTGGAAAGATCTATCACGAAATTTATAGTGATATGTTCCCACTTCTATTCTAGAATCTCAAGTGGTTGTAATAGACCCTTAGGTACTTGATATTTTGCCTTGACGCGTTGACATGTTAAACACCTTGAGATAAACATTACGATCTCTTTCTTCATATTTTTCCACCAAAATGTACGTCGAAAGTCACGATACATTTTGATACTTCCAAGGTGGATTGCAAACAGTGTGTTGTGTGCCTCCATCATGATTTTATATTTCAATTTAGGGTCGTTCGGGACACAGAGTCGAGAGTTAACTCGAAGTATCCCTTCCTCGTCAATTCTTACTTTCGGAATAGCACCTTCGTGTACTTTATTCATCATATTCCCCAGTTTTACGTCAGTAGCTTGAGCAGTTTTAATTTTGTCAATTAAAGCTGATTCTACTCTTACGTGTGCAATCTTTATATGGGTCTCTAGTGTCTTTAACTTTATCTCCATTTTCTGTAAGTTATACAAAATGCGCCCTTGTGTTGTTAATATTGCACTTATACTCACATATGATCTTCTACTTAGTGTGTCAGCTACCACGTTCACCTTTCGAGAGTGGTATTAGATGGTGTGGTCGTAATCCTTCAATAGCTTAAGCCAATGTTGTTGTCGCATTTGAGTTCCTTCTAAGTACTGAAGAAATATTTGAGGCTTTTATGATCCATATAGATCTCCACTTACTCCCCCATACAAGTAGTGTTTTCAGATATTCAATATGAAAACGACCGTTGCCAACTCTAGATCATGAGTAGGGTAATTCTTCTCATATTCCTAGAGTTGTTCGTGTCGCATGAGAACGCAACCAAGGCCTCTGCTAGAAGCATCGTTGTAGATGACAAATCCTCTCGATCCTGATGGTATGGTCAGAATATGAGCTGAAATAAGTCTCCTCTTGAATTCTTTAAAGCTCTTCTAGCATTATTTGCTCCATTCAAATTATGTGTTTTTTCGAGTCAGCTAAGTTAATGGAGTGGCAATTCGAGAGAATCCTTCTACGAATCTCCGATAATAACTAGCTAGGCCGAGAAAGCTTCGTACTTTGGTTATTGTCTTAGGTTATTCCCAATTTAATATTGCTTCAATCTTCGTAGGGTTAACCGATATTCCTTATTTAGAGATCACATGTCCAAAGAACGTTACTTCCTCTAGCTAGAACTCGCATTTCTTTAACTTGGCATACAACTTGTTCTCACGAATCTTTTGGAGTATCAATCTTAAGTGGTGTTCATGATCCTCACGACTCTTGGAGTATATGAGGATGTCATCAATAAAGATAACCACAAAATGATCCAAATATTCCTTGAATATTCGGTTCATCATGTCTATGAAGGCGGCATGATATTGACATTAGTTAATCCAAAAGGCATGACTAAGAACTCGTAATGCCTATATCGAGTTCTGAAGGCAGTCTTTGGAATGTCAGCAGTTTTAATCTTTAACTGATGATAGCCAGAATAGAGATCAATCTTTAAAAATATTGAGCACCTTACAACTGATGAAACATGTTATCTATTCGAGGTAATGGGTACCCATTTTTTATGGTGACTTGATTCGACTTTCGATAGTTAATGCACAGTCTCATACTCCCATCTTACTTTTTCACGAATAAAATAGGAGCACACCAAGGCGATGTGCTCGGACGTATGAAACCAGTATCTAACAATTCCTATAGTTAAACTTTTAACTCTTGAAGATCAATGGGGGTCATTCGATATGGAGCTTTGGAAATAGGTTTAGTACAGGGTTTAAGGTCAATACAAAATTTAATTTCACGATTTGGAGGTAAACCAGGAAGTTCTTCGGGAAATACGTTAGGGAACTAATTAACAATGGAAATATCATTCAAGTCTGACGTAGTTTTGTTTAAATTAGTGATATGGGCTAAGAAGACCTGACATCCATTTCTCAATAAGCGGATGAATTTATGGTTAGAAATGACAAATATTAATTTCAACGGTTTGGTTGCTTGAATTTGCATAATAAGTTGATTAGGAATATGAAAACTAATGATCTTATGAAAACAATCAATTTTAGCATGAAGGGTAGTCAACCAATTAATTCATAAAATCACATCAAATTCATGCATTTTCAAAGAAATACGATCAACGGTAATATGACGGCGCAATTTTGGACCAAACAAGATTTATAGACAATAGATATAATGAATATTTCTCCTAATGGAGATTCAACAGATAAGTCAAAGTCTAATTTCTCATGAGTCAAGTTCAAACGTTGAGCACATGCAGGTGAAATAAAATAGTAGGTAGAGCCATTATCTAATAGGGCATAGACTTCATAAGAATTTATGAGTAGCTTACCGGTTATAACTTCGTTTGGGTTCCACGCCTTTTGGGGTGTCACAACAAAAGCTCTCCTGAACTATATGTTTTGGCTTGTCCATGTTAGCCTTGGGTGTCGCCATTATAGATGGATTCAATTTTACTAATGGACAAAATTGAGCAATATGTGGCATTCCTTCCCACAACTGTAATAGACCTTGGATGACTGAGTACAGTTTGGGCTGATATTTCCCTCTTGTCCACACTTGTAACATTTGACTGGTACTCGTTCCCCTCCCTTTGAAATTGGTGTTGGTGTCTATGTCGATGCCTTTCCATGATCATTATTGAATCTTCTTTTCTTGAAGTCATTTCCATTAGGCTCGTTCCTCTATTATCTACGCCAGGATTGCCACCTAAGTGATTTTCATTTTTGGCATGGTGATTGCCTTGTCAATGGTTCTCGTTGTTCCGATGATTGCTACCATTGTTACAATTATTATCGTGATTTCTCTCCCTTTGACAGTCATTGCCTCCCTGGTTAGAACGTCTCTTTTTCTCGCTCCAGTAAATGAGCTCTATCCACGATATCTAAATATAAATGAAGTTTAATAGACATAAGGTGTTGACGAATTTCAAGTTTCAAACCTCATAAAAATATTTGAGTCATGCGCTCTTCATTGTCCACTAAGTGGGGTGAAAATCGGGATAGTTCAGCAAACTTGGCCTCATATATTGGCTTGATCCATGCCTCTACCTTGAATGGGTCTGGCTTCCCGAAAAACTCAAGCAGTCCCAGCTCCTTGAACTGTTTAGTAGTGACCAATCCTGAGTTACCACGTTTCCACTTGTATTAGATAACGAAATTTAACTTAAGTAGGACACATTAGTGAAGGATTCTACTCATCTCCCATCACCTAGTTCTAATCGCAGATCTCCACCAAATATCATATCCCTAAACTTTGATACCAACTATGACGCCCCCATATTCGGGTCTACACCACCTAAGTTAAGTCGCCACAATACAAATAACATACATAAATTCTCCTATTTAAATTATTACAATGCCATATAAAATACATCAACATACACACTAAGTCCTCAGTACAATTATTGCCATAATTGGTGAGGACTACTACAGCTACTAACTTGGACCATCACTTCATTCCCTTATTCTCCCCGCTAGCCCCAGTTACACTCTCATTTCTTACAAGAAATTATGAAATAAAAGGGTGAGCTCAAATAACCCAATAAAGAATATTATGACTAAGATAACGAAAAATAAGTTATCCTTAGCCTTCAAAATCAGAGATTTAGAAAATGATAGACAACATAAGTTTTCAACAAACAACTTCAGCTGAATTGTGACAATCCGGATTTTCAAATATTATTAAAATAAGAAAAATAATAAATAAATTTCTTATTTTAAGATATGTTAAGTGTGTTTGACTGCATAAATATTTTTGTGCTGTGATTTTTCGTGATGAATTAGATGTATATAATAAATACGGAAAATATACATTTATTTGAAGAATTATATTTAATAATTAATAAATAAGTTAGCTTAAATAAGCTACAATATGAAATAAGAAAGGTAATTCACTAATTAACTATTTGTGAATTTAAAATTTCTAATTTAATTAAATAAATAAATAAATTTATTTATTTACTAAGGATAGTTATTTCTGTTACAATAATTACTTGTAGCATAAATAGTAGTATAATATTTAATATTAGGCAAAATGGATGTAAATTAAATTCATTTTTACTAAGTATGGAATATATTAAATTATATATTTGTAATGTAAATAAAATGTTAGAAAATAATTTATGGAGAGAATGAGATGATTATATTTAATTAACAAATTAGTTAATTGAATTAAAATAATTAATTAAATATTAATTATTTTAATATAATATTTTCGTTACGTTAAATGAGTTATATTTATTTAATGTATCAATTTCATTTTATTGAAATAATTAAGAAATTATAATACAATTATTGATGCGTATTAGAAGTACCATTTAGGTAATGTAAGTATAATATATAATGTATGTAATATATGTATTACATGTAAAAGTAAAGCATGAGGTGGAAGTTAATAAAACTAAACTTGAAGCTGAGTATTAAGCCAAAGAAGTATGAGGTGTATACATATGTTGATAAGTTTAGTAAATGTGATGAGTCATTTAACTAGCAAGCATGAGGTGTGGGAATTTTAAATCAAGAAGACTACACTAAGCTAATGAGAGAGGGAGAGCTAAGGTATCATATATCCCAAACTTAATTCACTGCTCTCTCATTTCTTTTCTCCATCCGTTTCCTCTAATTCTATAACTAACTCTTCCATTCTCAAAATTTCCAACTGAACTAAAAGGAGAATTGGAGCTGTAGACTGAAATTGAAGTAGATAAGCAGCAAAAGGAAGTAATATTTACTCAATACCAAGCTTAGGAATTCAGCAATCATAAGGTAAATAATGTGATCTTATTATATTTACAAGAATTGGGTAATAATAGGTATAATTGTGATATATTACTCTGTTTAGTTGGGAAATCAGTTGGGATTTTAGTAAGGAGCTTAGTTGTTGTGCGGAGTAATAAGGGAGGAAAAGTTTCCTAATTACATTTGATGTATGTTGATAAGCTTTGCTATTAGATATATCTTTCATTCCTATTGAACGTGAACTGTTAAGAAAATAAGTATATACTATTGATTCAGCTAGACTAGAGTAAAATATTTCTTTATTTTTCATTGCAAGTCTTGAAATATTATTGATGATAGATAGAGCTGTCCAACTGAATTGTTTTGGTTTGGACTCAAGTCTGAGATGAACATCCCTTATTTAGGAAAACTTTTATTTGTGCCAAAAAGGCAGTGAGAATAAGTAAGTAGTGTTGATCAATGCAAGGCATAAAGGGCTGATCACCCACCGTACCCGTAAGTTAGACGGTTTACAGTTGAATTACTGTTCGACCTTTTCAAAAGTATGAAAAACAAAGTTCTTGGTCTTGTGACCGCTCAACATGATTAGTGTGAGCCCAAGTACAAATTAGGGTTCACAACGTGACCTAATCGAATTGAATGTACAAATTAGGGTTTGCATTGTGACCTAATTGAATTGAATGAACAGACAGAAAAGCCGGAAATAAATGTGTGGGACCCGAGAGAAGCCTCCATGTGTCCCGAGGCAGAAGACTCGTGGAGGCAACTCATCATTTTGGGAATTGATTGAGGGATTGGATTGGTGGCTAGAAGGACAGGGACGATATAGCCATTACTCTGGTGACTAAGGGTATTTCTGGAATTTCCCCCGAGTGCATGTGCCTGGCACATGACCACTTTCCAGAAAAACCCTATAAATACTCCTTCCATTCCATTGAGGAAGGGACTTTTGGATTCCTCACTTGGTTTGGACCTTTGAAAAGACTGAAGACTTGGAGATTCTCTCTCAATCCGAAGGACACACTAAGGCTCTCTGGATCCTAGTTACTCTTGAAGGCACTTAGATCCTAGGAATTTTGCCACGTGTTACTAGGGTAATCGCCTACATGTTCTTCTCCCCTCTTCAATTCATCAACCAATTCCGTACTTTTCGTGGATTTATCTCTACCTCAGCCAACACGAAACCCTAACCCTAGCAAGGTACGATTTCCTTGCCCACATTTCTTTGGCGACTCTGCTGGGGAGGTGTAGAATTCGTGAAGGGTATGCCCACAACTCGAAGTGGGAGAACTACAGGAAGAGTTTCACCAACAACAAGCATCACTTCACCGGATTCAGTTCCAAGACAAGCAAATCAAGCTCTCCAAGGCGCGAATCTGGATCTCGATCAACCCATCATAGAAGACGCTTTAGAAGAAAGTTCAACATCTCCATATATGGCTGATCAACAACAAGTCAATGTTAGGCAGACAAGCACGGGAAGGTAAGGTGAAGAAGCGAGTGGAGAACGGACAACTGGGAACGCTGTGCAGTTAGAGATGCTTAAGGCGTTAAAGGAGGCACGGAAAGGACAGGGAATGATGATGACAATGATGCTGGAGATGTAGAAGAAGCAAGAGGAAATGGGGAATTTCCGCTAGCAGTTGATGCAAATCCCAACTTTCAAGGCCATGTTCCCAGGAAGTTCACAGGGGGAACGAGCAGGAGTGGAGGACAACAACAACAACAAAGAGAATCAGACTGTGCCTCCAGCAATGGAGAGTCAGCCGATTCCAGTCATCAACTTGGAGCCCCAGAACAGTGGTGATGTGCCACCACTTAGATTGGAAGCAAGCCAGCCTCAGCCAAACATCATCCCGACTACACTCCCAACATTTTCACAAGTGCAGATACCAACCATCCCAAGCCACATATAACCAACAATCCAGCAAGTACAACCAATACAAGCTTTGCACGATGCAAGTGTGAACCAACCAATTTCCTTACCATATGCACCGCCAATGCATCAATACATCACAACCCCTAAAAGAGTCCATACCACGAGCCAGTATGTGACGAATGATGATATGATCGACGTGATCAATTAACTTCGCAAGCAGACATCCCGGCCTTTAGAGTTAGACTTTACTCCACCCTACCCGGCACACATTCGGAGACAACCTTATCCGGCAGGGTATATTGAGCACCCACCGCAGTTCCCAAAGTATAACGGGGAGAAAGGGAATGCCAGGGAGCATATCGCCAGGTTTGTGGAGTCAATGTCTCCATGGCTGGGTTATGATGAGGTGAATAACCATAACCTGTTGATGAGGGAGTTCAACAAGACCTTGAAGGATGGTGCTTTCAGTTGGTATTATAACTTGGAGAAAGGGTCAGTCCATGATTGGGATGATCTAAAATTATAGTTTTTTAAGAAATTTTTTTATGTGCAGAAGCAAGTAACCATTGTAGAGCTCATGCGATTCAAGTAGAAGCCGAACAAGGAGCTGCTAGATTATGTGGACAGATTTAGGGCTCAAGCACAGAAGTGCGCAGAGCCAATTGAAGAAAAGAACTTGGTGAGCATATCGCCCTTTCCGAGAATCATCTGGTATGACGAAGGGAAGAAGATCATGAGAAGCAGTTGAAGACCTCGGAAACTCCCATGCAAATGAAGGGGAGGTGGGGATGAAATTGAGGAGAGCACTCTCATAATCCCCCTGGCAAGACTGGCCAAAAAGGCCGATCTTAATCAAATCCAAATTGCCGCATAACTCTGTGAGGAGAGTAGAGTACAGTACCAAACTCCTCATCCTCAACGAAATAGGGGAGTTCTACAGCTTAGAGAAATAAGAACCAGGAAACCGAAGACCCACTCAATTCTTTGACGCTTGAAAAGGAACGGAAGTCGCTCCTATAAAAGTGAGGTAGAAGATCGCCTTCTGGAACAATGGTGTAAGGACGAGTAATGAAGCATGAAAAGTCATCGATGTAAAGCCCCAAGTCCGAACTAGTTTTATGGTCAATCCAACGAGCAGTACGAGGAACAATGTGAGGCGATGAGAAGGGAGGTGGAAATTTCTTCTTCTTCTTAGAAAGATACACTGAGGTAGAATGGCCCTAAAAGTGGTCGAAGAGAAAGATCTGAAGAAAGGAGCCCGGAATAAAGCAGTTCACATCATACCTGAATAAATGAGAGAAAGGTTGATAAGCAAAAGAGAAATGCAGTATGAAAGATTGTCAACATAAAAATAAAACCGAAAAAGGAGTACCTTCCTACAGATTCCCTCATAGCAAGGACAGTCTCGTCCAAGCGGCGATACAGGGTCCCTCAGAAGAGAGGACCAAGAGGAATTTCCAGACCCCGAGATAACATAGCTGCCAAACTAAACATACGGGCTGAGGGACCATCGATGGGTGACCCGGGGAAGATGAATCGGGACAACCACATAGCCAGATAAGCAGCCAGGGGAAAAGGGCAAGGCTCTTTATGAAAAGCGAGAACGGACTCTCCGTGGACAGAACTGTTCTAGTGACCAGGTTTGTAATCCCAGAAGAAGTAACGTACCCAAGAAAGCCAGGAAGTCTTCTGCCGGTTAGAGGTCTCGAAATCCGAAAGGATCGAATCCCCTTGAAACCGCAAAGTGTAGTTGGAAGTCTGCTTGAAGGCCTCTGTTAAATAAGCAACACACTCGGTATACCTGGGGGACATGTTGGATGGGCTACAAGAAGCCAAAGCAGCAACAGGAAGACTACAAGATATAATTTAGAACAAGTGCATAATCGAAGAAAAATAAAGCAGAATGAACGAAACAGAATAGGGGCTTACTGATAAATGGCATAAACATCCTCTAGAGTAGGGGTGAATTCCCCCCAAGCAGTGACAAATGTACATGTAGAGGAGCACCAACGAGAAATCAAGACGGTAAGAGCATCATAGTCTTGATGGATACGGAGATCCCTGCATAGCTGAATACAATGTAGAATGCCAGCTTTCTCTAATATACCCACATAATCAGAATTTTTGAGGACCTCGTCTGTCCAATGTTTCCATCCTTGAAGGCGACTGGATGAGTCGAGTAGGATACGAATGGGACTATAGGGGTACTCCTGTTTTTCTATACACATGCGGGGAATGCGAGCAGAACAGGGGAAGCTGTCTGAACTTTCGCAGTCCACAGCATATAGAAATAAGCATTATTTCTCAGGTGGAGGAAAGGTTGCACGATCATAATTCTTCACTTGTTCCCATAAAGTGTCAAAAGACCCATAGAAGGGAGCTTTTCCCCATTCATTAATGAAAGGAACTTCCTTAGTAGTTTTCGGGTCTGTAGAACGTTCACTGGAATTGGCCTACGACAAGAAAACTTAACATAAGAATTATGGATTACAATAAAAACGAGTGAACAAGCATTTGAAATTAAGTGCTTACCATGACAAGAAAGAAAATCTGAGATTCACAATGAAAAGACCTGGTCAGAAAAAGACAGATCACGATTACCTGAAAAGAGAAATAGACGAAGCAAATCAAGAAAAAAGCCAAAGAAACGAGACAAGTAAGCAAGAAAGTGAAAAGAAAGCGAAGACAAGAGGAAGAGGTAGGACCCCTAGGGTGCGACCATCCCCCAGGAGTCGGCCTTATAGGGCTAGACCCCTAGGGTTCGGCTACCCAGGGAGGAGTCCTTCTTGCCTTAATCCTTTTGTTTGCTCGGATTGAAAAGGAATGGGTGGGACCCCTAGGGTTCGGCCTTATAGGGCTAGACCCCTAGGGTTCGGCTACCCAAGGAGGAGTCCTTCTTGCCTTAGTCCTTTTGTTTCCCCAGAGTGGATGCTTCCTTGTTGCGGCGAAAAAAAAAAGTATAGCTTTTTCTTTGAAGATATCCGGACCAAAATCCTGTTAAGGTGAGATGGTCCGGAAAAAGAAGGACTACCAGAGCGGATGAAGGCTACAATAACCTGAAACAAAAAGAAACAAATGAAGCAATCACGAGGAATTAACCAAATGAAGAACCAATGAAGACTTAAAAAAAAATAAAAAAAATAATAAAAAAAATAAGGGGTGGGGCTGTTATTTGGAAGCTTGAGGATACCATTTTCCCGATAAAGCCTACGCTTATGCTGTACTGAAATTGAACTGTATAAGAGAGGGATGGTGGTTCTCCCACGTGCCCTCGTCGTGACATGAAATTTGGGACAAACAGGAAAAAGTAGTGGCAACTATTGGGAGAGGACTACTAAATTCGGTTTTTTTTTGGAGTAATGTTAGAGACACAAACTATTTTACAAACATTTTACAAATTGGCTGATATGGCACTGTTGTATTGGTGATAGTTAAAAAAACACCTCCCCACTTCAACACTATCACCAATACAACAGTGTCACATCAGCAAGTTTGTAAAATGTTTGTAAAATAGTTTGTGTCTCTAGCATTATTCTTTATTTTGTTCAAGCAGGAAAAGAAAAGACAATCAATTTTACTTTTTAAAGGGTTCCCTTGATCCATGATGAGCCTAGCCTAATCAGTTATATGTGAATGGGCTAAAGTGGGACTGGTTATTAGAATAACATATATGGTTTCATGGGGTCCATTAATTCCTATTGCAATAAGAGTTTTGCAAAACATGATTTGCTGAAGTTCCAAGTATCAATGATATTTTACCTGATTCACTATTATTCCATGAGTTCACATACCAAAGCATCTCCAGTTTTCAGAGCGTTGTCAATGACAAAGTGCATCCAATTGCTGCTATTAAATCTCTTCACGCTACCTTCTTCGCAAAAAAAAAAAAAAAAACTGTTTTCAATTTTTTCCCACAATTCGTGAGGGCTGCTGGTACATCTAATTATCTTATTATGGGACGTGGATATATATGCTCTCTTCCTCGGTGGATATAGCGAATCAGAGGTTCGATTATATATATATATATATATATATATATATATATATATTGCATTTGAATGGAAACACCTCGTCTGGCGATATCTCAGCTGTGCAAATTGAACAATGGTGGAAAGTAACAGATCATGCACCAAACTTTCCAATTGGGTCCAAGGAATTTTTGTCCACTATACCCTATTATACATATATCCCCATATTCTTTCCATATGATATTAGGAATTCCTGGGTATCAAGCTATTAATTAATTAATATTTAATATACAATACCCAAATCTATATATATATATATATATATATATATATATATATATATATTATATATATAAGCAATTTTCTAAAACCAAGGGCAGAATTTTGGGACTTGCTGTTGGGTTGTTTTTTCCAAAAAAAACAAAAACAAAAATGGAGTTTACATATTATATATATATATATATATATATATATATATATATTATATATATATATATATGATCTTGCTTCCATTTGATTTTGTTTCCAAAATATAAGGAAGGATATGATTTTATTTCCAAAATAAAATAAGATTTTATTTTATTTGATAATATATAATTTATCTTGAATTCATTGTTTATCAGTAGAAGCGCTGACAAAAGATATTGTGAACCAACGGTATGTAGTATTCATACCCAAAGTTAAATTATCTCTTTCGCATCTCTCGAATTATAGGGAGCAATTATAGGAGCATTTTTTAGGAACATGCACTTTAAGCAAATCATCATTAACAAATTTTTAAAGTCATTTTGGTTAGGTTTGTTTCAGGCTCCTATACCTACCATGTATTAGTGCATAGTTCTAGTTTTAAATAAATAAATAAATAAATAAATAAATATATAAATTAATTAAGGAAACAAAGATTTTGCAAGGTTTGGAAAGATTTGATAAAAGATGTCCAAGATATTCTTGGAGAGCTCCCTTAGAGATTCCCTCTCTTAAGGATTTTTGTTTTCGAGGCTTGCAAGATCGAATTCAACGGATGGTCCGGAAATTTGAAGCATAACTCAGAGGCTTGAAGTACTTTGCACGATCATCACTCTAATGGCGTGACTCACGTGCAGGGGCAAATGTGAGCCCAAGTACAAATTACGGTTCACAATGTGATATAATCGAATTGAATGTACAAATTAGGGTTTGCATTGTGACCTAATTGAATTGAATGAATAGACAGAAAAGCCGGAAATAAATGTGTGGGACCCGAGAGAAGTCTTCACGTGTCCCGAGGCAGAAGACTCGTGGAGGCAACTCATCATTTTGGGAATTGATTGAGGGATTGGATTGGTGGCTAGAAGGACAGGGGCGATATAGGCATTACTCTGGTGACTAAGGGTATTTCTGAAATTTCCCCCGAGTGCATATGTCTGGCACATGACCACTTTCCAGAAAAACCCTATAAATACTCCTTCCATTCCATTGAGGAAGGGACTTTTGGATTCCTCACTTGGCTTGGACCTTTGAAAAGATTGAAGACTTGGAGATTCTCTCTCAACCCGAAGCACACACTAAGGCTCTCTGGATCCTAATTACTCTTGAAGGCACTTGGATCCTAGGAGTTCTGTCACGTGTTACTAGGGTAATCGCCTACCTGTTCTTCTCCCCTCTTCAATTCATCAACCAATTCCGTACTTTTCGTGGATTTCTCTCCTCCTCAGCCAACACGAAACCCTAACCCTAGCAAGGTACGATTTCCTTGCCCACAGTTAGTTAGTACGTCGTTTTAGATATAATAAACGAAAAGCTTTGTATTCAGAATTGATTTAATGACTTCAAAACTGTTGTTTCGTTATAGAAGTATTCTTAAATGAAAATGTTTAATTCCGATATATGTTGTTTTTATTATCTCTTATTATTTGCTGAGTAATTAAATGCTCACCCTTGCTTGGAAATAAATGTTTTCAGCGAAACCCGAACATATAGAGGGGTCCTGACAAAGACAAAGGCAAAGGAAAGTTGAATGGATAGTTGAAGACTGTAATAGTTAGGTATTTTGTAATAATATTTTATTATCATGTAATGAAGATTTTAAAGGTTTTGAGAACCTGAGATTGACAAGTTAAATACATTGTAATAATTTAGTAATTGTTTTTATGATAATGTTTGTATGTTGAATGAATAACATCGTGTAGCACTGAATACGGGTTTGAAAGTATCCGGATTTGGAGGCGTCACATGAATGAGCAATTCATTAGAAGAGTCAAATGGATCATAATGTCTACTATCTTTTCCAAAAAAAAAAAAATTCTCCAATAAGATTTTATCAACTGTAACACCAATGATCATGAACATGTCAATCAACAGTTCCTCTTTGCACCCAGACCAAAGAGAACTTTCACCACATATCCTTGTCACATAGGTTAAAGACATTAAACAATCATATTGTCTTTGCACCTAGGCCAAAGACATTCATAACAACTTAAATTCTGATGATTAGTATAAATAACAATGATATAAAGAATGAACGGAAATAAGAAGAATAATAAGATAAAGAATAAACATTAGATATTTGTAATTTAATTTGTCCATAGTCCAATAATGTCTAAATTGTCAACATGATATCCAGAATATCGATTCGAATTCAAGAATAATACAAGGTTCACAATTCAAATATAACGGTTAAAATTCAACAGGAAGATTTAGGTCAAAAGATATTAGATAAAGCACCAATTATTAAGAAAATTTTCTAATCATTTCAAAAAATTTCACCGTTTAATGACAAGGTTGTAGAAATGAATAATAATTTCTTACCATAAATTTAGGAGTATGAAAGAAAATGGTGTCACTTACACTAAGTAATTTTTAGAGAGTACAAGGAAGGATAAGTAAGAAAGTTATGAAACTCCTTATGCTAAGCCCCCTATTTATAGTCAAAAAAACTTAAACCCAACATCTACCACACATCAATTATTATCTTTAATCTATACCATTCATTAATTATTCACACTTTTTTAATATTATCTTTAATCTATATCATTCATCAATTATTCACAACCTTTTTAATAATTGTGGGTAAGGAAATTACACCTTGCTAGGGTTAGGGTTTCGTATTGGCTGAAGAGGAGAGAAATCCACGAAGAGCACATAATTGATTGATTGATTAAAGAGGGGTGAAGAACAGGTAGGCAATTACTCCAATGACACGTGGCAGAACTCCTAGAATCCGAAAACCGGGTTAGGGTTAGCAGGATTTCAAGAGCCTTCTTGAGTCTTCGAGTTGGGAGAGAGTTCCAAGTGTAATGAGCTTCCAAGAGTCTAAGTGTAATGTCTTGAGAGCGATCCCCTTTTCTTAAAATAGAGGGACTATTTATAGAGCTTTCCTAGGAAATAGTCACATGCCAGGCACATGTTTTAAGAAAAATTCCATAAATACCCTTTAGTCATGTTTTATAGGGAAAATTTCAGAAATGTCCTTTAATCATTGAAGTAATGCCCAAATTGTCCTGTTCTTCTAGCCACCAATCCAATCCCTCAATTAATTCCCAAAATGGGTCGCATCCACGAGTCTTCTGCCTTGGAACACGTGGAGACTTCCCCGGGTCTAGCACATTTATTTTTGTCCAATCCGTACATTTAAATTAGGTCACATGAACCCTAATTTGTACATTTAATTAGGTTTTTTGTAAAACCCTAATTTGTACATTTAATTTAATTAGGTCATGTGAACCCTAATATGCACTTGGGCCCACATTTGCCCCCTGCGCGAGAGTCACGATTCCTTGAGAGGACGCTAGTGCAAAATTCTCCAAGTTTTCGAATGATTTTGTATGACTCCCCTTGTTCAAGTCTTGAACACAAGAGTTCTAGAAGAGGGAACCCCTAGGGGCCAATCCATTAGGGTTAAATCCTGAGGAGGCAAGACCTAGAAGGGCTCTTCCTTGAACCTCTTGGTAGATCATCTGAAAGCTTCCTCATTTTTGTCTAATATTTATTTCCTTATAATCAAATCTTAATTTATTATTTGGAATAATAAAATATCACTAAATAAAATCCAATAATCAAATCTTAATTTATTATTTGGAAACAAAATCTTCCTTTATTAGAATTTTATAAAGCAAGATCTTTTTTCCTTAGGAAAACCAAATATTCAATATATATATATAATATATATACCAATTTCAAAAATTGTCTATTGATAAGAATAAAATATCAGATATCAAATATATATATTTTTTGGAAATCCATTAAAATACCAAATTTAAACAAATTTCGAAAATATATGTGTTTATTTAAAAAATAAACTCAAATAAACTTATCTTTATATTGCAAAATCTTCCGTAAGAAGAAAATAAAGATTGCTTCCTTTGCTATTGCAAGCTTGCGGTTTGAATATATATATCTCCCAAGTCACTTAGCCTTTTCTTTTCATCATGCAAATTTTTTTTGTCTTGGCATTTTCTCTCCTCATTCAAGTCTGAAGATCACCAAGAAGTCGTCAAGCCAACAGTCTTCATCTTGGGAAAGAGGTAAAAAAAATAATTCCTTCTTCTATTTCTTTCAATTTTTTCCAGTTTATTTGAGTACTTTCGGCCGAACTTCTTCTTGACTTGCTTCTCCTACGTTTCTTCTCAGGTTATTGTAGCTTTTCTTTGGTCTTTCGAGCCTCGTTACTTGCATTATATCTCGGTAGGGTTCCCTCGGATAATAAAGAAAAACACAATATTTATTGACAAAGAAGCATCCGTTCCGAAAAATTAATCTGTGGGGCACCAGAATTTTCAAGGTACACAAAAGAAATCCCCCTAGGGGCCGAACCCTATAGGGGAAATTAAGCCTTTTTTTGGCCCTAGGGTGGCCGAACCCTAGGGGCCGAACCCTAGGGAATTTTTTTTTTTGCCTTAGGGTGACCGAACCCTAGGGTGGTCGAACCCTAGGGGGGGCGAACCCTAGGGGGCCGAACCCTAGGGAGCGAATCCTAGGAGAAAATGTACCAAAATTTAAACATTGGGAATCGTGATCGCTGTTTTGACCATAACTTTTGTTCCGTTTGGAGTCTCAAGGCCCATAATATATCAAAAACGACCGTTATATCGACGAGATCTTCACAAGTCATCACCAACGGCCATGACACATAGCAAAATAATCTAAACAATGGCTCCGAAGGATGCATTTTGGTTGTCCGAAGTTTTGTTGAAAAATTTCAAATCTTATTTTTCTTTCACAATTGTGATTTTGATCCTTCCCTGACTTCATTTCTTCCTATTTTCAGGTATTCTCAAGTGAAAAACTCAAATTCTCCCCTTGCCATGGTAAGCCTACTCAAGTTCATATGCCTTACTTGACATCCTTAGTATCCGCATGTGGAGTCTTTCTTACTTGCAGGCCTCGTCTACCGAATGTTCTGAAGAATTGAAGACTTCCAGGGTAATTCCCTTCATCAATGATTGGGGAAAGGCTCCCTTTTTTGGGCCTTTTGACACTTTTTGGGAGCATGTCCGGACTTATGATCGCACAACTTTTCCTTCACCAGAGAAAGAAGGCTTGTTTCTTTATGTCGCGGCTTGCGCAGGTTGGGACGACTTCCCCCATTCCGGTCGCATTCCCCGCATGTGCATAGAGAAATAAGAATACCCTTTCAGTCCCTTTCGTTTCCTGTCTGACTCATCTAGCCGTCTTCAAGGATGGCAACATTGGACTGACGAGATCCTCGGGAATGTTGAGTATAAGGCTATACTAAAGAGCGCGGGCATATATCGCTGCATTCGGTTATGTAGGGCGTTCAACCATGTTGGGCATTCAACCATGTAGGGCATTCAGCTATGTAGGGATCTATGTATCATGACGCCCTTACTGTGTTGATTTCCCGCGGGTGCTTTTTTTCATGCACATTCATTACTGTTTGGGGGGAATTCACCCATACTCTAGAGTATGTCTTCTTCCTTTTCTTTTTTCAAATTACGTTCTTATTCTAGATTATATATAACTTGCAGTCTTCCTGTTGTTACTTCGGCTTCTTGTAGCCCATCCAGTCTGTCTCCTAGGGATACCGAGTGCGTTGCATACCTGATAGAGACTTTCAGGTGGGCTGACAATTATACTTCATGATTTCATGGTGACACAATCCTTTCAGACTTCGTCTCGGGTACCTCCTCGAGTTCCTCCCCCGGGATCCTCTGCTGTCGGGGAGATAAGAGTTACTTACTCTAGAATAAACCCGAGGATCCATCTTTTTAGATTGCTGAGACTGATGATAATGATAATGTTCCCATTGGACTTTTTATGGGTACTGCAAGTGAAGTGGCGACCTCCACTACTTGTGAGCCTCCTTGACATAACATGATTGTTGTCGAGCCCTCCTCACCTCATGATGATCGTGTTAGCCGTAATGTTGACAATTCCATGTTTGATGTGGGCTTAGGTCCTGCTGTGGTTGGTACATTTCCATCTTCACACCCACATATAACGTCTTCTCATGACAGCTTGGAGGGTACCGGTGACACCCATGTTGATTGTTGATGCCATTATGGCAGTTAATCCTCCTCCCCCGAGGGGGAATCCTTCGAAAACCTATTGGCCAGTTCCATCCTCCCCAGAAGGATTCTCCCGAGGCTTCACCTGAAAGGGAGGGTACAGTTGCTAGTTCTTTGGGTGGGGGGCATCGATGTTTTACTTTCTTTGCCCGTTGAGGAGCTCGCCTTATTTGACTTTCTTCATCTTGATTCTGCCACCTCGCCCTTTTAGTGACCTCGGGTATCCACCCAACAACAAAGATGTCGTGGAGCTACAGACATTCTCTAAGCCCATGATTTGTGCAGCCCCTCTCCCGATGAATATCTTTTCGTGCTGGGCTGGATCTCATTACTTCTAGGTATGGTTTTTTTATAGCTTTTTGTTATTTCCTGTATCAAAGAACTCATTTATATGTCATTTATCATAATAGAGTTTCTTTAGCATTATTGATTGATTGCCTTTTAACTTGAATTTTTCCTTAAGACCCAATGTTTAGCATTGAATCATAAGTTATTCAAATTAATACTCCAAGACAACAATATTCATAATAGTGATAGTAAACATGCAAATTTTTTTTTTTTAATTAACATGCTTTTTTTTTTCCCGATTTCTCGCAAACTAACACTTGAATCCATACTTTTAAAACCGAAGAATATTCAAGTATAAGTGAAAGTTTTGACATTTTTTATTAATAATCATATTGCTTTTAACGAAAAGCACAACGTTTCAAAAAAATTTCATAAAAGATAATAATAATAGATTTTGTTTTTTGTCGGCTAACGCATTATGTTCGCGACTTTTAGAGATATAGTGTAACTTTCTAGGGTTGGAGGGCGTATTGTCAGGTGCCTCGCTTACTTTTTTAGTTGAAAGTATAACTTTGAGGACTTTTAGTCAGCTGCCCTCGATTACTTTTAAAGTTGAAAGTATAACTTTGAGGACTTATAGTTAGGTGCCCTCGATTACTTTTAAAGTTGAAAGTATAACTTTGAGGAACTTATAATCAGGTGCCTTCGATTACTTTTTAAAGTTCAAAGTATAACTTGTGCCTTATCCCTTGGTACGTCGTGCCACAATTGTTTGGCCTATAGGGTTTTATAAGGGCTTAAGTTGCATGCCTCGTCACCTTGGTCATCCAATTTCTTGGCAAGTGCAATCTACGAGGACTTGGCCACCATTTAGAGTGGACCACCATCTTGGGTGGATTTTTTAATTCGTCAATTCTTGTGTCTCCTCCCTTGGTCATCCAATTTCTTGGCAAGGGATACTCTTGAGTACTTCAACCACCATTTTCTAGTGGACCACCATATTGGGTGGATTTTTGATATTCTCATCTTTGCAATTCTGAGATCTTTCAATAGTAGAGTCAGTATTTGGGTTGTCCATAGTGTGCCCCCTAGAGGCCGAACCCTAGGAGGGGAACCTTTGAGTTCTTTTTTTTTTTCAATTTTCTATCCTTTCGACTTCTTGGGCTACACCATGGGTAATAATGTTGCATGCTTCTTTTCCTTTGCGATTTGGAAGTAGCTTTTCACACACGGTGCTTTTCTTTTCACAGTTCGATTTCTCCGGCTGCCAGCTTCTCATGATATATCCTCCGCAGACTGTAAACAGTCCCATAGTGGAATGTCCTGCGTACTGGTGGTATACAACCAAAAATCTGGTCTTCTTTTCATCTCTTTTCCCGTCAACACAAAATTTAAGCTTTGGAGGTTTCACCACTCTGTGCTCAACCCATTGGTCCGTACAGGCCCCTAAATTGCCTTCTCACTGCATGTGATAGCCTCTGGAACTGGCATCCTGGTATATTTGCCCCCAAGTTTTCCTTTACTTTGGTTCAAAATTTTCGCTCGTTCTTCTCCCTCTTGCCCCCTTGTGGGTTTGACTGAGAGTCAGCCAAAGCCACAATTGTTGTTTCTCTTACCCTTCCATGTAAACCATCGAATGGTTGATGGGCACTGTCTCGATTCCTCCCAAATCTTGTACGAAGGATGAGAGAGTCGCAAAATGAATCACATGCCTTTGTAATGAGATGGGGCTTGAAGGAGTCTAGAGCACCATTGTTGCATATGCTAACCAAGTTCTTCTCCTCAATTGGCTCGGCACACCTTCTGTGCTTGGGCCCTGAATCTGTCCATATAATCTGACAGCTCCTCATTCGGCTTCTGCTTGAATCGCATCAGCTCTACAATAGTTACCTGTTTCTGCACATAGAAAAAATTTCTTAAAAAATTATAATTTCAGATCATCCCAATCATGGACTGATCCCCTTCTCCAAGTTATAGTACCAACTGAAAGCACTATCCGTCAAGGTCTTGTTGAAATTCCCTCATCAACAGATTTGTGGTTATTCACCTCATCATAACCTAACCATAGAGACATTCGACTCCACGATCCTCTTGGCAATATGCTCCCTGGCATTCCCTTTCTCCCCCGTTATACTTTGGGAATTACGGGGGGTGCTCAATATTACCCTGCCGGATAAGGTTGTCTCCGGTACATGTGCCGGGTAGGGTGGAGTAAAGTCCAACTCTGAAGGTCGGGATGTCTGCTTGCGAAGTTAATTGATTACATCGATCATATCATCCTTCGTCACATACTGACTCGTGGTATGGACTCTTTGAGGGGCTGTGATGTATTGATGCATAGGTGGTGTGTATGGTTAGGGAAATTGGCTGGTGTGTACACTTGCATCCTACACAATTTGTATCGGTGGTGCTTGTTGGCATTGTTCGTTGGATGTGGCTCGGGATGGTCGGTTATCTGCACTTGGGAAAATTACTGGGAAAGTGGTCGGGATGATGGAGGGCTGAGGTTGACTTACTTTCAATCTGAGTTGTGGCACATCACCACTGTTTTGGGGCTCCAAGTTGATGATTGGAATCGGCTGACTCTCCGTTGTTGGAGGCACAGTCTGATTTCTCTTTGGTATTGCTGTTGTCCTCCACTTCTTCTGCTCGTTCCCCCTACGAACTTCCTGGGAACATAGCCCTGAAAGTGGGGATTTGCATCAACTGCTGGCGGAAATTCCCCATCTATTCCTGCTGTCCTCTGTATTTCCAGCATCATGGTCATCATCATCCCTTGGCCTTCTCGTGCCTCCTGTAATGCCTTAAGCATCTCCATCTGCACAGCATTCGCAGTTGTCTGCATTCCAGTTTACTTCCCTCACCTTGCCTTCCCGTGTTTGTTTGTTTAGCACTAGTTTGTTGTTGATCAGCCATTTGCGGTGATGTTGAACTTCCTTCCAAAACGTCTTCTAAGATGGGGTTGATCAAAATTCAGATTCGCGCGCTTTGGAACACTGGATTTACTTGCCTTGAAATTCGGATCTGGTGAAGTGATTGCTTGTTGTCGGTGAAACTCACTACAAAAAAATGGGGCTTCAGCAACAATACCGATTTTCGTTGCTAAAGGTGTCTAATTTCATTGCAAAAGGGTTTTGGCAATGACTTTACTGTCGTTGCGTCCGTCGTTGCGCAATGAGCGTTGCTAATTGTTACGCAACGAACGTATTTTGTTCGTTGCCAAAAGTAATACATTTTGCAACGAAAGTTGGCTTTTGTATAGAGGCCTCGATCCTTTAGCAACGAAATGTATTGTTGCCGAATAATTAAATTTTCGTTGTTAAAAAATACTTTTTCGTTGCAAAAAGCCTGCTAATTGACAACGAAATGAACTTTTTATTTTTGCAACGACCATAACATTTTCGTTGCACTTGACACCATTTTTGCAACGACATGTTTCGTTGCGGTGGGTAAAAATTTTATGAAAATTGTTGCCTAAGCTTGCTTTCGTTGCGGAATGTAAATTTTTTAGCAACGATTTTCGTTGCTGATTATACTATTTTGGCAATTACATTATGGCTGAATCAGCTACGAAAATATTTGTTGCTTGTTATTTTTCAATAGCAACAAAAGGCGTCGATTAAGCAACGGACATTATATGTTGCCGTTTCTTTATATGTGCAACGAAAGTTGATATGAATTTGCAACGATAAAAAATGTTGCCTTTTATTTTAGTATTAGCAACAATATCATCTCCGTTGTTATTAGGTTAATTTTTTGTTGCCAAATATTTATAGTTTTAATGCCTTTAGCAACGAAAATTTGTTGCTAAATGTATAAAAAAATGTTGCTATATTAATACTTGTTCAATGCTTTGGTAACGAATTATATTGTTGCCAAATCAAAAATTTGACATTCTATTTTGTGTACCTGGCTGGCTCAATGTCCCCATTGCAAATAATGGCAAAAATACAAAAAACTAAAATATTATTAACTTAATAAAATCATCCACTATATAATCATTCATTAGCTTTACAATTAACCATCTAAAGCTACCACAGTTCTTCAATCAAAGTATATATCTACATATAGAGAGAGAGAGCACACTTCATAATTTCGTCCCTTGTCTTCCGTAAACGTAGCACGAAAATTTGATACCCGGTATTGTAAGGCAGGTCGTAGAAGCAGTCTTCCTGCACATATTTAAAAATAATAGCAAGTCAGAAAAATGAAGCAAATAGGTCACCAGAGGCACTTAATGCCAAAATCAAAGACAATAGAGTTGCTACGTGGTACTAATATACACTGTATTGCTCATAAGCAGAAAAAGACAAATAGGCAATCACAATATCTTTTGCTACAAATCCAATTAGAAAAAGAACCTTCAGTGCGACTATATGATTGCTTTGTTACAAGAAAAAATTAGAATCTTAATCGGCCATTTCATGAATTAATTTTAGTAAGCATAGTGGGTAAACATATTTTCTGTTACAAGACTTGTAGATTATTATTATATGTTGACCTCAAGTCAGAATTCAGTCACATTCAACAACCACAAGCATTACACAATCTTAAATACCATCACACAATCTTAAATAACAATGTTTAGATTTCTATATAGAAAGGACAACAATTATGGAAACGTTGAGGCTATTAGTCAATGTTGAAAAACTTTTCTTGAGACGACAAATTTCAATACAGTGTATGCCCCAAAGATGCTAGCTATAATCACAGACATCATAGATTTAATTACACATGAATTCGTATTTGATTGCTATTATATTATTTATAATCCATGAACAGGTCTATTAACCTAATTAGAAATTAATAAATAATAGACTTTCAGGACAAGATCTAGAAACAAACCAATACCAGATATGATTCTTAGTGTTGTCACTATTATTTAGGAAAGTTATAACCGTAGCCTGCATATTCTCATTCTACAAGATATATTTAATACAGATACTATAGTGACAATTTATTTCCAGATGGTGTGCGTGTGTAGGGATAGTTATCATGGTTCCCCCAAGAAAAGCTCCAATTAATGTTTTAAATTTAAAGAATATTTTAGTAAAACAAAAAAATCAATAAAGATAAAGCTGAAACAAACAAATGTATGTTTTACACCAACATTATTATGATTTTCTGTCAATTACTGTTTATCCTAGTCTAAGATGATGCGATAAGCACATATGGGCGTTTTGTGTAAATTCATCTTAGGACACGATGCTACCCTTCCCAAGAAACCAACGCTGACATAGCCACCGTAGGCGTTACTAGCATTGTTCCGCAAAATAAAATTACATAGAAATCCCAATTATTACCTATTTCAACTACAGGGATATTTTGGTAAAACACCTAAAGGAAGATAAACTGTGAAATAACCAGTGTTTAAGCCTTTTTTGGAACATTATTATTATTTTAACAAATTATTATATCCTCATCTAAGATGATGTGCTAAGGAATTATTTTACTATATTTCTGTCTATTTATCTTAAGAAACAATGCTAAACACCATTATACTGGGGTGTGGTTAGCAAAGCACATAAATGTTTTCTCCTTTTCCCTTCCTTTTGTTTTTTTTGGTACTAAGTTGCCAGGGGATGTTCAAAGAACCTTCTTTAACAAAGTGCAAGCTCATGAAAATAATTTTCAGACTTAATTGCAAGTCATCAGTTCTCCAAATGCAAAAAATTAGATGGTTTCTGATGAGCCATCATATTTCATGACATTGGATGATAAAAACAAACCAGAACTTTAGGGTGAGGATTAATTTCACTTACTATTCGTTGTTGAGGTGTCGTCCCACGTTCAACTGCAGCAGCTGGCGTATCAGGTGGAAGACCATGTTAGTATCAATTTCTGGACAAGAGAAGGGAGAGAAGATAAGCCCATATAAATAACCAGGGTTGAATCCGGGTCAGCTGCATTCTCTGCCACAAATAGAGGATCAGTTCCCCCTTTCCGCGAGTGGCCTGTCAAAAATCTAACACTATTCGCGACACCACGATGAGTCAAGGGCATTAACATTCCTTTTATCTAATTTCAATTTAACATTCCTTATTTTGCAGTCTCATGCATTCATGGCTACTTTTTGAGACACTATTTGTGGTTACATTTTGTAGTTATGATTTATAACTAACATGATTAAACATGATTAAAAATATAGATGCATACATGATTAAATTGTGAACTATTTACCATAGAAAAAAAGTATGTTTCTAAAAAGCACTGTATCTGCTAAATCTAAAAGAGATTATAAAGCTATTGAATTTAGTTATTGGATGGTAGACCGAGTACATTAACAAAAGAATCATACGTACAAATATACGCATATATATGACCATTAGCATGTTACTCTAACAAACTGAAGTGAGACCTAAGCTCAAGTAATACAGGGAACACATAAGTGATGTCATATCGGGAATTGAAAGTGTAATTTAGATAACAAGATACTCACAATGGAGGGGTTTTTTCATATTATCCTTTAGTTCTTCAGAAGAATGATGCTTGTCGAGACTCTTTTCCTTATCTTCCATAGGACCACCAAATAATTTCTCAGTTTCTTTACGCGCAATCAACCACCTTCCCATCAGCTGAATGCTTTCTGGGCCTCGACAAGAAACAGAAGCTTCTTCTAATCTTTTAATTGTCTGCCTAAAGCTTTTGAAACTTCGGGCACCCTGAATATATATGTACATATATATACATGTAAAATAAATTTTGTAAACTTGGATGAATCAAATTCTCCCTCCTAAAGTAATTAGATATGTCAATTGTTTTTCCAGAAAAATTCTAGATTTCCCAAAATGAGGTAAGCAGTATTATACCTGTGGTGTTTCATCAACTTCAATGTAAAAATAAGGAAGATTAATTCATTCAGATTAACATTACAATATAAAGCTCTAAAGGTGATACCATTTGGGACATCACGGAAAGAAAGAAATAATAAAAAGTGACTTACGATAATTAATAATGAGGAGGACACATACCAGACAAGAGATCCAAATCATGGGAATAACGTTATATCATAAAACTATAGTAGCTGGGGTGACATTCTCTTTTGATTCCCTTCTTATATACTTATATACTTGATTACTTGTCAAAAAATAATAACATAATTATAGTACCAAATAATAAAAAACTCCATTTCAATACCGAATTCTTTAAGGAAAGTTTAGACTTTTAAATTATCATTTACCATTCATTAATTCAAACTACCAAATAAACTTGTTCAAGGAGCATAAAATTGGATTGAAAATTTATAACATCACATTATTTTTGTAACTTAACTTTTCAAAAGGGATTTAGAATTTTTAGAATTCTCAAAAAGGAGACTTCTAAAAAAAAATAAGCACTCTTTATTGGACGTAATGTAGTATATAAATGCATCGAATTTCTATTCAATTTTTGAAAGCCAAGCCTTCAATTGGTATGACATGTAACACCAAAGCCCCCCTGTCCCGCCATGAGGACCTTTTACAACAAAATAAGATGATTTAAATTGTCAATTATTTAAACTTTTCAACTTTATTGTGCTTTTTAAGTGGGTCATGGAGGTAATTGCTTTAGTAAAAAAGGTATATTTGTTAACCGTCTTAAATACCTATTTGTTGACCAATTAACATCAAATATATTGACAACCGCAAACAAATTGAAAGGTTCAATTAATATTTAACACTCCTAATAGCAACAACCTCGCTTGATGATTTCACAACTACCTTTTCCAATAAATATGATTTTTCAAAAAACTACCTACTTCAACACTAAAATGTAGTCTTTGTTTATTTGATTTCCTAGAGGAGCCTAAGTCCCAGCCGTAAAGGCAGCAGTTTTAATGCTTATTATCAGTTTTAATTTCCACCAAAAAACATCATAGGGCCCTGTGAACTTATATTGTTCATATCCCGATTACATAACGGATATCAAAATGGGAAAATATTCGTATTCGCATTTATTATATCCGAATTTCTGTTACCTGTACAATAGAATCATGCATAAATTATCCCCAAATATCCATATCACCCAACTTATTACCCAAAAAAATTAGCAAAATATTAAAATATTTAAATCCTATGTGTCAAAAAAAAAAAAAAAAAAAATAAAAAAAAAACTAAAAAAAAAAAAAAAAAAAAAAAAAAAAGATAAAAGAATAATACCATATGAATCACCAAAAAAGTGCTCAATATTCTATAGCGCATAGGTAGTAAATATTAAATTGAAAATGAACCAAACACAGAAAATTTAAAAACTAAGGCTTACAATGCGATCTTGAGAAGAAGTGTTGGGCGCCCTCAGGCCACAGCTTGACCGGTCGTTTGAAATTAGACAAACGGAATCGGCATAGCTCTTGACAACACGAGGTGAGGTTGTTCTTGACAGTAAGAGAAACTTTGGGTGGAGATGGTGCAGATCTAGATCTTAGATCTAGATGGACAAGGGTTTGTTTGGTGCAGATTCTAGATTGGAACTCATCTTTGCCATAATTTAATTTACAATAAACAGAGTTGGTCTAGTTCAGAGACAGGATAAGTAAAAATTGGAAAATATTTAAAGTGGCTGGAATAAGGAAACTTTGAGTTATATCCTTGCCCCTTCCATTTGTTTATTATTAAACCTTTGAATGCCGACTGAATTTTGTGGTTGGAATAAACTTGGTTTTGCCAGTTTCAAAATGTCAGCATCATATTTTTGGTTGCCGTCTATTGGTAATTTATCCAATCCAAAACGTGTTATTATTATAAAGGGACAATGACCAATTTCTTGTCATTTTATGCATTTATTTTTTTAGTGGACAAATAAATACAATGTAAATTATGTAATATGATTATTGTTTAATAATTTTGTTCAATTTTATGCATTAATTTTTTCTATAATTATAATTTTAATACTATATTAATTTTTTTGCAATTAAAATTTTACAAAAAAAAAAAAAAAAAATTCACAATAATGCAATAACCAATAATTCTTATAATTAGTTACACCAAGTTTTTACGATCTCATTTAGGTGGTATTTGATTTGCATCTTAATACATATTAACAAGTTCGCCATTTAACGGCACCAACATATATCTTTGTATTAAAGATGTGTATTTGAATAGTTACAGATACAAAAATGGAGTCTTAAAACTATTCAGATTATCTTCTTAATAACAAAGATATGAGCGTCTTAAAATGAATTAATGTGAGGATGGGTCCCCATTCTACAACGGGCTTTATAATTCAGCCCACTTAAAATTATTTCATTTCGCTAATGTTACTCAGATCTTTGCCATTATATTTTAATTATTAGCTACAAAATGTACATTTGTTGTAGCCATAGACTTGTACCATGCATTCAATTGGATATATACATATATATATATATAGTGTAATATAATTAATATATTAGAGAAATTAAGGCCCCAATCCAACTTGTATAGAAGCGTTATACTTTCCCATTTTCCAGTTTTTTAAAAAATTATTTTTCTGGCTCTTTCTCCTCTTCCATTATACTTCCAAGTAATTAATAATAATTAATAATAAGTTTTTATTAGAAATTTTCCTGAAGCAAAAAAGAAAAAGTTATTTTTTCGATATTTTCACTATCGGGTTAATCTATCTCAGTATGCAAAGCCTGGTCCGGGGTGGGGGATTAGTCCGACCCGCGGGTTGGGAACCACCCACATTATCAAAAAAAAACAAAATCTATCTAGTATATATTATAAAGGGGAGAGGAGGGGGAAGCAAACTATTTTTTTTCAAAAAAGCTAGATAATTTGCATATAATAATAAAGATGTATCCTACTTTTATCTCTTAATTTTTTTCACAATTTTCACATTTTCTTTCTAAAATTTGGTTTATAATATTTTTGTTGTTGCAATCCCACATATATAGTGGGTGTCAAGAGTACTGATCATATATAAATGGAGATTACATATCTCATAACAAAGCTAAGTTCTCTCATTAATTTGCATACACTACATATTAGAAACACTTTCTCTACTATATTAATTATGAATCCGTGTTGAATTAAGATGATAATTTATTTAATTATTAAACTTTCAAATATAAATAAATTAATTATGGTCTATTAAGCGTATTCAAATTTTAACGCATTTGTTTTAAAGGGATTTTTAATTATTTTTTACCAACAGGTCGAAGAAGTCTTATGAAAATATAAAAATATAAAAATATCATTTTTTTGTTACTAAATAAATATTATATACTATTTGTATTCTAAAATTAAAGATATGGCCAGACTTATGGAGAGTCAATTTGCAAAATTAAAAATTGATATAAATTTATTTAAATTTAACAAAAATAACAATATAATTACAAAGATGAGCTAGATTAGCGGAATAACAAATATTTATAATAGAAAAGATTTTACGCAGAGATTCAATAATACTAATAATTGTAATAAATATAATAAATACCTGTAAATAATTAAAATAATAATAATAATAATTAAAATAAATAATTAATAATTAAAATAATAACAAGTTGAAAATAATAAAAATAATAAAATAATAATAATAATAATTATATATTCTATTATTATTATTATTATTTAAAATAATTTAATTATCGCATTGGTAAATACTTTTGTCTT